>JAHWFO010050193.1:208237-222479 GCA_023313115.1 Rhysida immarginata
CACACGCAATCGGTAATCTAAAAACAGTTTTCTTATAAGCTTCAATAAAAGTAATACGCATTTCAGTGGAGAAAATTTTTTAATTTCTTACATAAAATATATTTCTGCATACATTTCTCGCCATGTACTGCCTGCACGAATGCTCTTAGGCCTTGCTGCTGCACGATTGCTCATAGGCCTTTTCAATCTTGGCTATTAGTTTAAACTTTAAAAGCTGCTTTCTCCCCCTCCGATGGAGAGGAAGATATACTCCACCGTGCTCTTGCTTATAATAATAATAATAATAATAAAGTACTGGTGCGCTCAAGCGCTCTCGTGACCGTTCAACCTCGCGCGCGCGCTCGTGAAACTTTTTGATAGTCAGCCCCGAGCATCGAGATAAAAAATCCGAGCAAAAACGAGCGTTAAAACGCAAAAATCTACGTACGAGAAAAACGAAACTTTAAAGAAAATTCGAAACCTAAGAGAAAAAATTTTAAAAAATAAAAAATATAAAACAATCTTCGGTTTTATCTTCAGTTCCTTCGACCCTACCGTGTATCCAGCTATAAGAAATATTAATTAAAAAGCACAAAAGAAATACGCCAACAGGCAACTTGTTCTCTTAAAAACAAATTTTGTTTCCCGTTTTCACTATATCAGTGTGTGTGCGTGCCAATCATAAGCTGGCTGCGGGAGTTGGCTGTTGTGGAGCGGAAGTGAAGCGAGTGCGCGTCGCCGTCACCTCAAAGGGAAGATTTATCCCAAAAAAACGTGTTTCCTGACGTGTTTTGTGTCTTCAGATTCATTATAAAACTATAAACGCATTCGGAACAGACTTCGAGATGGGATACGCTTTCACTGTCGGCCATTATTGCAAAGCGAAAGTGAACAGGCGCGTTTGAACGTGATCAGCTTTGACAGTGTTGGTCGTGTAGTGAACGATAAGGGCGGTAAGTTTTTAAATGCAGTGCTCACGTTGATCGATGAACATGGGCAGACTGGCAGTCTAAATCGTACGATATGAAGTAGGCCTAAAATCATGTGTAGAATCATCTTTTTTTTTTCTTTCTTTTTTTTTTTTTTTGTAAAATCTCCGGCAGTAGGGCCGCGGTGGCTAATACGCCGCACACGCCGAATTTTTAACTTTTAATAACAGAAACGCCGCGGCGTTACTCCCGAAAATTACGGTACTAGATTTAAAAATAAAATGTTTGATCCATTTCACAATTAGCTGTTGAGATTGAATTTCTGGTCAAAATAAACAGCTGGTCTCCTTTTATTTATTTCAATTAATTAGTATCAGCAAAAGCTCTATGGAAACATAATACTTTATAAATAAGTAGATAGATAGATAGATACCCTTTGTTAATGTCCAATCTATTGCAGTAAGCATGGCCTTTTCCAATGGATCTCCAACCAAACCATCTTCAAGCTGAACTAAGGCATGGCAAGTGGCCAATACTTGAATACTTTCGATGGGAACTTCATTCATGGAACTTACTTCTTTCTTTCCACTAGGTTGAACAGCAGCATAAAGAGAAAACAGAAAAATTTTAAAGTTAAGTATACATTTTCGGGTGATGATGCTGTGGATGAATCATGTGAATAACTGTTAAGAATTTGCCAGGAAAATGGATGATACGAAATTCCTTTTTGAGGGAGGAAATGTCCAAGGGGTCTGTTAGGTCATGAAAAGAAGCAGTTTTAAGTGTGATAGGGTGGGTAGATGGAGCATGGATAAGGTTAGATGACGTGATACGCTTATGGTAAATATTAAATAAACGTATGTTGATTAAAGAAAAGAAAAAAAAACTTGTAATTAATTGTCCGAAATTAAGATTAAAAAAATAAAATTTTCAACTAACTTGATTCCAGCAACTCCTTCCACAACTAAATTGTCACTGGTTAATGTACCAGTCTTATCAAAACAGCAAATCTCCACCTTTCCAGCAAACGGAATGCGAAATGGTTCAGTGCAGTATACACCTTAATAGAGGAGAAAAAAAAACCTATTCAGCCTATAAAAGTTTCTTTAATTTCTAATTTACACTGCTGGCCAAAATGTTTTGTACCACTTCAAACTAGGTAAATCTAAAAGGTACACACCTGAAACTATATGTGTATATTCACTGTCCTAAAAGGTGTTGTTTCTGATAGAAATTACGAAATCAAATGAGGAATTGCTTTTGATAAACATTTATTTCTTGAAATGGTAGTGGACAAAACTTTTTGTACCACTTTGAATTTCTACAAATTTCTGCACATACAGCAGAACAAAATCACTGGATTTGACCACCTTTCTTCTCGATTACGTTGAGAAGTCGTCCAGGAATCGACTTGAATAAATCTTTAATGATTGTTTTGGGAAAACGCATGCTAGTGTCCATGATGGCATTAATCAACTAATCACGATTGTCATATTGTTTTTCTTGATAAATAGCAAGTTCCAGCAGATGCCAGACGTTTTCAAATCAGGGCTTCTGGCTGGCCACTCTAAAACATGGATGTTATTACGTTCAAAATAATTCTTCACAATATTGGTGGTATGGATTGTGGCGTTGTCTTATTGCCAAACCCACTGTTTTCGAGGAAATTCTTTCTTGATCCACGGGAAAAAGACTGTTTGCAGATCATTAAGATAATCCTCTTTCTTATACTTCCCATTAACAACTTGTATCTTAACATTTCCATGAGATGTCATGGCTGCAAGAACCATGACGCCTCCTCCACCCATTTGGTGCTTCTTACGTGATGGACCCACCACTTCACCATTCACCCTTTCCATGTAGGAGCTCAAATTGTCAGGGCCATCCAGACAAAATCGCTTTTCATCTGAAAATATGACCAGGGAAAAATCTGTATGGGCGGCCATGTGACGCCTGGCAAAGTTAATCTCTCCTCCTTATGTTTTGCAGTCAGTGGCATTTGTTTTTCAATGTGCTGATATGTAAATCCATTCTCTGCTCAGAATCTTCGTATTGTCCTTCTCGATGCATTTACGCCAGTTATTTTCTTCAAAATTCGACTGTTAACCATCTCACCACGGGCGAAGTTTGCTTTGGCAGTTCGTTTTACTCGATTTTTATCACGATTACTAAGGGCAGCTGGTCTCCCAACCTTTCGCCTGTCTTGTGATTCCGATTTTTGATGATATTTATCACAGTTGTTTTGTGCAAACCAGTGAACGTTACAACTTTGCGCAAACTTTTGTGTTCCTTATACAACCTTCGAATTTCTTCCCTTTTTCCCTCTGAATACATGTCTAATCTATTCGTTAGCTTGAAATCAATACACTAAATATGACCGTTTATACCTGACGAAATTTCCGAAACACCCAGTGGTACACAAACTTTTGACCACACGATTCCTAAGGATTCAACCATGTACTATTAGGGGAGGTTGGGAAGCGCTACTTCCTTATGTATTCGTATCCTAATTTGCATATAATGTCTATTTTAACATTTCGTTTAACTATATTTTATTTGGTTTTAGAGAATCAGATGGTACAAAACATTTTGGCCAGCCGTGTAGTTACATACACTTCTTAAATAGTGATAATAGAGCTCGGGCAAGCTCGACTGACACGGCGACTGGTGGCTGTTTTGTATAACTACTTGAGGAGAGAAAATCATTAGTAGCCTTCATTCTACAGCGTCAATGTTGTGTTTGCAAATTTCTAAGTGTATAGCCAAGTACAAAAATGAAATCCAATGTGAATTGCTGGGTGTTTTACTACAAAATCTAAGTGTCCAAAGGAAAAATACTTCAAGGAACAGCGATCATTGTGGATTGCTGCTGTTAAACGGAGAAAGTAAGTTAGTATTATTCGTTTCTGTATCAGATAACGTGATTATTCATGGTAATTGTTTAAATAACCAGGAATTTACAAATCTCTGTAAACCTACCTAACAAATTTCAAACGTTATTTTATTTTTAGCAAAAATGTCAGACCTTGGTGGCTGAAAATTCATTCCAGAATATGCAGTGATCATTTCATTGCAGGGACAGTTTCAAGGGAAGCAACAAATCCTTCCTATATATCTGTACTTTATGTGCTACAATAAGTCAACCATGTGGAAATTATTTAATTAAAATTCTTTGAACTGTACTTCGCGAATATGGAATATTTTTTTTCGTCTTGTTTTTTATTCAAAAGTTATAAGGTACATAAACCCCGACAGTAATTTATGCACACCCTATATTTTGTTTACCTTACGTATATGGTTTTGGTTTGGTTTGGTTGGTATTAACGTCCCTTTCAACAATTATGGTCATATCAGGACGGCCGCAAATTTTGCCTCGCAAGGGTTCTTTAACGTGCAGCCAGCAAACGACTACACAGGATCAACGGCTTTACTTCCCTTCCGAAAGAAGTGCACGATCTCAGGATTTTCCCCTGAAAAATTCCCTTCGTCCTTGATGTAACGAGATATAAGTAATAATAATGCGGCATAAATAAAAAATTTCAAATCGTACGCGAAATACATGTCAACATAGCGGGCCATTGCAAGCATGACTGAACCTCTGTTGCATCAGTAAACGTATTATTTGTCAAGAAATTAGAATGCAGTCATAAGGCCAGAGTTCTTGCTTTGTTCCCAAGATGTACTGCAGAGAGGTGAACCAACAGCAGAAAACAGTATGAACATTATTTGGCAGGTGACAAATGGAAGAACAAGAGATGTCAAGTCTAGGGAAGTATACCACTACAGTATTCTCAGTAACCAACCAGTCAGGGGGAAAAGATACGAAAATGCAACCACTGGTTCTTTTAGTCTACTGATATGTCTAACAACCAAAGAGTGGTTGTGAAAAATCTTGTCTAAAAAAAACAAAACAACCGCTTTGCTTATTATGTGCAACCTGGCCCACACAGGGAGATTGGGCTTCAAAGCCAGGCTCTATCTGATCGGGAATCAAAACGGCAGACAAAATTCAACTCTTTTAGCTGTCTGAATAATCAAATGTTTTTAATCGTAATCATAGTCGCTGAGTTCTAACGATGTAGTTTCAGTTATGAACAATCATCATCAAAAGTCTAAAAGCACAAATGTACAGAATTGTCCACTTGGAAACTGTTCAATTGTACCACGTGACCTGCTGGTGACCGGTTCCACTTTATGGAAACACCATGGACGTGCCCAAAAAGCATTTCGAAGATTTAATTTTTACTGGGAAGACAAGAAAGTGAAAACAAAATAACTTAGATTCTTTTATGAAGAAATGAACATACCTGGTTTTAATCATATTTGTTAATTTGTAACTTTTTTGACTGAACCTGTATACAGGGTGAATACAAAAGTCTGAACCCCCCTTTTATTTTTTAAACCAAAGCAGATATGTCCATTTTGATGAATCCAATGAATAGGAAGTTGTGGGTGGCCTATCCCATAGTGCACTTTTTATCATCCCAAATATGCAAATTAGGACACATTCAAAATTTATCTCAAAAACCGTAAGGGATAGAGAAAAAACCCAATTGCAAACTTGTTCAGCATAAAAAAACAAACAAAACAAAAAAAAAATCATCCAAATCGGACCAACCAATCACATGAGAATTTTTATGCACTCAGATGTACATTTCGGAAACCAAATTTCCTTATCGGTGAGTGATTAGCAACAAGAGAGACGAGGAATAAAGTCTCTTTTAATCGGAGTGACTTCTTTCTGTCTGGTGGGCAGGGTGTTTTTGTTTGCTTTTATTGATCTTGCTATGAAGGATGTTTTGATTGGTTGTGCTATTTTAGCAAGAGGTCTACGCTTGCTTTGTGGAACTCGAAAAAGCATATGACAGGGTTCCTCAGGAGAAGCTCTGGCAAGTGTTGCAAGAGTATGGAGTGGATGGGCAATTACTGGTTGCTATCATGTCTCTGTACGAAAGCTCTGAGATGTGTGTCCGGATAAATGGCATTAAGTCAAGACCGTTTACCATGGTGTTGGACTGTGCCAAGGGTGCGTACTGTCGCCCCTCTTGTTCATTATCTTTATGGACTGGATAGACAGGGGCAGCCGAGGCGATGAGCGTGTTTGTGTGGGCGACTGCCTGGTGGAGAGGTTGCTGTTTGCTGACGACCTTGTCCTGCTTGGGTCTTCTCGCACGAACCTTCAGCATGCACTAGACCGGTTTGCAGCCAAATGTGAAGAAGCTGGGATGAAGGTCAGTGTGGCTAAAACAGAGGTTCTGGTCCTTTCAAGACAGCCTGCTCAGTGTGCTCTCCATGTCAGGGTAGCCTCATTGAGACAGGTGGAGAAATTCAAATATCTCGGGATTGCATTCACGAGTGATGGACGGCAGGAGAAAGAAATGGATACTCTGATCGGTGCAGCAAGCTGTGTCAGACGTGAACTGTGGCGATCCATGGTAACGAAACGCGAACTGGGTAACAAAGCCAAGCTCTCCGTCTTCAAATCTATCTCTGTCCCCATTCTCACCTTTGGTCATGAGGCTTGGTTAATGACCGAAAGAGTGCGATCGCGGGTACAAGCGGCCGAAATGAGATTTCTGAGAGGTGTGGCAGGTGTTTCCCTACTTGATAGAGTGTACAGCAGCACAATAAGGGAATCTTCAGGTGATGAGCCGCTACTTCTCCGCATCGAGAGATCTCAGTTGCGCTGGTATGGCCACGTGATACGGATGCCGCAAACTAGTCTTCCTAGGCAGTTGTTATTTTCCAAGCCGGTGGTAAGAGACCAAGGGGTCGGCCTAGAACCAGGTGACTAGACTACATGGAGAATCTGGGTTCGAGTCGCTTGGATATTACCAGGGAGGACGTGCACCTGATGGCGGAAGATCGCGATCGCTGGAGATCCTCTATAGGGCTGCTGCCCCCGCGACCCTAACGGATAAGCGGGTTTGAAAAAGTAAGTATTTTAGTCGTTTACTGTTGTCATAAAAAAAAACTTTGTACAGTAATTTTTGGGGTATAATACGCACCTCCGTCCCCACTTTGAGCCTCCCTCCCGACCCCCCCCCCCCCCCCAAAATATATATTTTTTAAAATCGTATCTTCATTGTGTTTATTATTGGAATATTAAATAATATTTACATTTTATAATAAGTAATATTGATTTTTTTAACTTTTATTGGGCCGCCCCCCCCCCCCTGCGTATTATACCCCGAAAATTACGGTAATTCGTTGTTGTTTTTGGCTTTGTATTTGGGTGGTTCTTGTATCTTATATGTTCCTCGTCTCTCTTGTTGCTAATCACTCACTGATGAAGGAAATTTGGTTTCTGAAATGTACATCTGAGTCCATAAAAATTCTCATGTGGATTAGTGTTTTTAGTGTTCCTTTATTATGTATACTGGTGTCCACAGTTACTGGCCTTTATTGTTTAATCTTAAATTAGTGGTAGTTATAAATCTGAACATTTTTACGAAGGAATATATCCTACTCACTCATTTTAGTTAATGCCAATAAAGATGTATTGACAGCTAAGGAAAGTTCTATCGGCAGTTCTGGAGGAACGACAGATGTCAAAATCAAAGTGCATTCAAGGAAAAGTTTATACCTATTCCGGCTAGGATCTTCTGTTCCTAAAATTCAAAATGGGAAAATTACATCAATCAACTTGTGAGATAACATAGCACACGCAACATCTGCTCACCTTACGCTTTTACTTCTTACCTTTAATCCATACGTATGAAGCGGCAGCAATTGCAAAAATGAGCAGGAAAAGAATAAAAAAGAAGGTCTCTAAGTTGTTGGCAGTGACACGTTTTACTCCAAACAAGATGGTTCTTAACAATTTTCCTTGCGAGGTATTAAACCCAGTGCGTAACACATAAGCTATGCAACCATTGTTGGAAGCTACGAATAACGGAAATTTCATTTATATACATTAATAAAAATATAGTTTAATTTAAAAAAAAAAAAAAAAAAATCTTATCTTGGAAATACTACAGGGTGGCCCCAAACATATCTACCGAGATGGTAGCTGTGCTGTACCGGGACATACACCGAGTGGCCAAATTATTATGACCACCTGACAGTTTTAAGCAACTATTGCGTCACAGCGCTGCCGCTAGAGGGCTAGATAGCTATAAAAAGGGAATGCAGGTGAGGTGAACCATTAGTTGCACTGTGTTTTTTGCAACGATACGGGCAAAAAACGTGATTTAACCGAGTTTGAACGAAGGATGATCGTCGGCGCGCGCAGTGTCGGAACCAGTATCGACAAAACAGCTGAACTTGTGAAGTGTTCAAGAGCAGCAGTTATTAATGTTTACAGAGAATGGACTACCAAGCAAAAAACCGGCTCTCAACGTCAAGCGTGTGGTCGTCACAGGCTCCTCAATGCTAGAGCTGAAAGGAGATTGGCCAGAGTTGTCCAGGGCGACAGAAGGGCAACAGTGCATCAAATAGCGGCAAATCTTAAGCAAGGACAAACTGTGACCGCCTCTGAACGAACTGTTCGCCGCTCATTACACTGTTTAGGCTATGGAACCCGACAACCAGTTCTAAAGCCTCTACTATCAGCCTTGAACAAGAGCAGACGTCTCCAGTTCGCCAAGGAGCATAAGGATTGGACAGTAGATGACTGCAAAAGGGTCATGTGGTCAGATGAGTCATGATTTCAAATGCAACACGAAAGCATGGACCCCACCTGCATTGCCACAACACTTCAAGCTGGTGGCGGCAATATTATGGTTTGGAGGATGTTTTCTTGGCATTGTTTGGGTCCTTTGATTCCTCTGCACGAACATGTGCATGCCCAAGATTATTTAAGTAATGTCACAGATCAAGTACATCCAGTTATGTTAATGGTGTACTCTGACGGGGATGGATACTTCCAGCAGGACAATGCTCCTTGTCATAAGGCTGGCGTCGTCCTCAGATGGTTCGAAGAACATGCCGGAGAGTTTACCTTGCTTTGTTGGCCTGTACAATCGCCAGATGTCGATCCTGTTGAGAATTTGTGGGATGAGATCGAACGGGCCATCAGGTAGCGGGATCCAGCACCATCAAATCTGCAGGAATTGGAAGGTGCAGTTCTTCAGAGTTGGTTTCAAATTCCTCCTACAACCTACCAACATCTCATAGAATCCATGCCCCGAAGAATGAAAGCAGTAATAAGAGCAAAAGGTGGCCCAACACTGTATTAAGGGGGTGGTCATAATAATTTGGCCACTCAGTGTATAAGTATGGGCAGTTCAAACTGGGCTAATTACACTGCTTCGTGCTCATTTTGGAGATGATCGGGTGATTTCGAGAACTTTTCCAACTGCATGGCCTCTTTGCTCACCGGACTTAAACCCTTGTGACTTCTGGTTGTGGGGATATTTGAAAGATAATGTCTGTGGAGGAAGAATACGTACGGACTGTCCCTGAATTGAAAGCAAGCATAATACGCCATATCACTGCGATTCCTCAGGAAACCCTTCGCTCTACTGTGGAATATGCAATAATGCGCTTTGAACATGTCATTGACACAAATGGAATGCACATTGAACAAATGCTCTCATTTTATAACTTTCTCTGCTTCTAACTTGTTTTTGTTATTATTCATGCGCCATATTTTGACGTAGCGGTCAAAATGTGAACTAATTTTTTTATTGCAAAATTCTCTTTTCCATGGTCGGTTTAACATATATCTCAAGTTTCGTCAAAATCTGATTAACAGAACGGCCGCTAGAAGGGTCTAAATGGTGTCACTTTAATTATAACCACCCTGAATATAAAATCAGCAATGGACTATGTCACAACAAACAAAAGTATGGAGAGAGATGTGTGTCAAAAATCTAACAATGAAGATTATATTCCTCAGCAATGGTATCGGCATCTTCTTGAATCCGTGCCAAGAAGAATGTCGTGTGTGATCAGAGCTGAAGGTGGGCCAACTCGTTAATAGAGGGTGCCTTTAATTTTTTGGCCACTCAGTGTATCTTCTTTTCTGAACATGCGGTATGACCTTATTTTAATATAAAACATTTCCCTCTTCAAAAGGCCACAAACATTAAAATTTAAAAAAACTGTTATTTCCATCAATACGAGGCCTGTGAGAAAAGTATCCGACCTTATTTTTTTTTTGTGAAAACCTGATGGATTTGGATAGCGTGCGCTTGCATGAGCCGACCTTGAACCTTTGTGCATATGCGTGAATTTTTTCCCGCCTCTCAATAGCATCAGTTGCTGGCAATCAGCATTAGAGGGAGGTAGTGTGTTGTGCTCTTGTCGGTTTTTGATTTGGAGGCTTTCGGTGACGATGCTAAGGTCGTACCCGTACACCCAGGACTTGTCACCAGTGATTATGGTGTTCATGAAGTCGGGGTCACTGTTTGCGGAGGCCAGCATGTCCTGTGAGACGTCAACACGAAGTTGCTTTTGCTCCGCCATCAGCAGCTTCGGTACAAATTTCGCCGCCACTCTCTTCGTGGCCAAATCTTCGGTAAGAATGGAATGTGCCGAAAACGTACTGATGCCCACCTCTTCCGCAACTTCTCGGGTAGTCACACGACGGTCCCGCATCGCCACAGCGTTCACTTTGGCAATGACCTGGTCATTTCGGCATGCTGATGGCCGACCGGTTGTACCAGTCCTTAATCTGTGTGATGCCCATAGCATCGTCACCGAAAGCCGTCTGAATCTTCCGGATGGTTTCCACCTGGCTGTCGCCCAGTTTCTGGCAAAATTTGATGCAGTAACGCTGCTCCAGTCGTTCCGTCATTTTCCTTCAAATCAAAAACCGACGAGAGCGCGCAACACACTACCTCCCTCTAATGCTGATTGCCAACAACTGCGCTATTGAGAGGCGGGAAAAAATTCACGCATGCGCACAAAGGTTCAAGGTCGGCTCATGCAAGCGCGCGCAATCCAAATCCATCAGGTTTTCGCAAAAAAAAAAAAAAAGGTCGGATACTTTTCTCACAGGCCTCGTATTAAGGACATTTTTATGTATCCATTTCTTTAATGCAAATGCAAAAACGCTCAAATGAAATGCTTATTAAGCAACAATGGAAAACGCATAATTAAGTAGCCACGATTTTAAATTTACCTCTTAATCCTGTAGTTGTTTTTCCAGGCGGAGTATGCTGCACAACTTTTGTGCCACCATACAAGACATGTAGACGACCCTGAGTTTCAATATCTAAGATGCTAGAAGGATCCAAGGTCTCAACTGGCTCCTAAAAAACAAAAAATAATTCAAATAGCACTAAAATTTCATCAAAAAACAAATCGCTTAATTTTTAATCCGTCACAAAACGAAATGAAGAGAGGCCTTGCGGTGCAACAAGTTTTAGCATTTAATCCCACCTTCACCAAGAGAAAAGGGGGCTAGGAGCTCTTAGGCAAGGCGTGCATTGAGGCGGTGTGGCAGTGTTATAGTAAAGAAGTGGTGCGTGGCAACAACTTTGCGTGGGAGTGGAGTGACGGGAAGTAGTGTCTAAGTGGTTTAACGCACACTCAAGTGGCAACTATCATATCTTGCCACCGACTTGTCAGTTAGTATGTCGTCCTCAGAAGATGAAGATGCTCTGTTATTTGTGCAGCTTGCTAACATCAGGTCGTTGCATATCAAATGTCGGATTGCAGAGGTCATCTTAAATGGCCCTCTAGAAAGGACACCTTCACGCATACTATTCAAAATAACCCCCCTAGCAATCCAAACATTGTTGCCAACGATTTTTGGCAGCTTCTTGAGCCCTCTCCGATAGAATCCATGGTCATGGGACTCGATAAACTCCCGGAATGCGTTTTCAACGTATGCTTGGATTAGGAATGCTTTCCTCCGGAGAAAATTGTCCAGGCTCAAGAAAAGATGGTAGTCGATAGAGGAGAGGTCTGGAGAGTATCGGAGGTGTAGAAGCACCTCGTAGCCCAGAGCCTGTAGCGCCTGCACAGTCGTTCGTGCAACGTGCGGACACACATTGTCATGCAACAGAAGGATGCCTTTGCGATGCACAAATGCAGGTTGTTGCTGACACAGTTTCTGTGCACATACGATGCAGTTCATGACAGTAGGTTGCAGCGTTGATCATCTCCCCCTGCTGCAGGAAGCTGTAATGCACTACACCACAGATGTTCCACCAAACTGTAACCATGAGCTTCATGTGGGACCCATTTGTCCTGCTTTTTCACCATGACGATGATCTTAAGGTGTCTACTGACAGTCGACGCTGATACAGCATGATCCCTGCAAGGTCCCGAACAGTTTTTGATGGGTCCTCTTCCACAGACCGCTTCAGATCAGCATCATTCAACACGTTGGGCGTTCTGCCGCGTGGCTCATTTGCCAGGTCCGTCACTCCCGCCCGGAATTTTCGGAACAGACGTTGGACAGTACGTTCATTTATGGTGCCTACACCGAATACCTTATTGATGTTTCGAGAGGTGTTGAACGCAGTGTGATTCAACCTAAACCTGTAATGCATCATCACACGTAATTCGTATGAAGTCATGAATATCTTCGCTTGGGTTCGAACTCTTAAATATCATTGCCGACATGCAAATTTCAGAAAGCTGGTCGCTGATAGGTTTATCTCTGGAAATGTACCACTTTGTTATGGGTACTCGCTACTAAACATGGAAACAGTGCTGAAGCACGGAACCCACCTTGAAATCCGACATTTGACATGCAACGACCTGATAGAATTGTAATGTTTTTTTATTTTTAGGAGTTACAGTCGACTCGCGTTATAACGAAATTGGTTTTAACGAAATTACTGAAATAACGAAGTTTTTCATAGTCCCCGTCAGTTTTGTTAAGAAAAAACAACCGCTTATAACGAAATCTCTTATAACGAAAAATCGGTTAAAACAAAGTAATTTTCAAATGACACGTAATTGAATGTATAGTAATTTCACACCTGATATAACGAACTAAAAACGACGTCGTAAATTGGGCAAAAAAGCGATTTATCGCAAAGGCAATTCACAATACACGCCGTTAGGCTTATTTCACGTAAAGACGAAAAAACAGTAAAAATTGTACTCTGATTTTGAGAGTGCGGAAATGAAGTCTTTGTTTGCTTGAAAACAGCCAATAAGAATCCATACAAAGGCGGAAATGATGGAAAATGGAGAAAGATCGAAAGCGGAAGCAAGTAGAATTTACTTCCTCAGTAGAATTTACGATCGTTGATCGATAGCTACGAAAAATAGAAGCAAACATCTTTCTAGAAAATATCATGTGCTGAAAAAAGGAAAAAACATTCTTATCAAAATAATAAATGCTGATAAATTTCATATTGGAAAGAAATTTATTCAGAACTCAATGGCTTTAACCTGGGAGGGGGGAGGAGGAGAAGAGAGATCGCAAACAATTGAACAAGTCCGCGAATTCATTCTTGATTTATATCAAACAGTTTAAAATTCTTTCAAAGATCTTTAAACTGTTTGTTTATATATCGACTGAGCATCTCAATACATTAGAAAAGACAGATTTTCTACTATAAAAACGTATTCGAATGAATATCTGGTTTTTGGCAGTGTTTGATCAAAAAAATTTCACCAAACTAGCAAAGTCGAATGGAAATCACATTTTTTGTTTGATTATGTTCGATTAAGGATATTTCATCGCCGTTTAGCCGCAATACTTCAAATTTCAACTAAAACCTACGAATCCTAAGGTGAAAAATGCATTTTTACTTAAAAAAATTGTGTTTCACATATAACGAAATATCGGTTATAACAAACTTTTTATGGATTCCGATGAACTTCGTTATAATGAGAGTCGACTGTAATTAAATGTGAATTGTTTGAGAAAATGAAGAGCTGTTGTTTACTTGAATATTTTTTTGCTAAAAGTTAATGAGTGTTCATCGAGACAATTCCCGAACCTCTGATGAACCCCGCCTCGAGGTTACTTTAGAATCTTTCTAACTTTATAGTCCTGGGGGATGGGGCTCGTCACCTTAAAACGCCTCTGCACCTACCTGTAATAGACTTTGTCACAAGAGCTACACAGTAACTTGTATATTCCAGGTCTATCTTCTACTGGCATTAGGTCCTTTGGTCCATTCAAGAGTTTTTAAAGGGAATTCTCACATTTGTAGAATGTAGTGACGTTGGACGAACACACGTTTCGCTAATCTTACTTTCACAGATTACTGTACATTGTAGTGACTAGTGCACAGATGCAATTCATCAGTGCGCTTTCCCTAGTCCCCAACAGATGTCAGTAGTGAGTAATGCACAAATTAATATTGTTTCCTAGGAAACCAAAATCTTTTGCAAGCATTTTTATACCCGAATCCATTTTCTTTAGCAAACCAGTGATTGTGTCCTCTATACGATGCCCCGAACTCCTGGTAAACCCC
>JAHWFO010050193.1:222579-241970 GCA_023313115.1 Rhysida immarginata
CCCCCCCCCCCCCCCCCCCCCCCCCCCCCCCCCCCCCCCCCCCCCGCGGCGGCGCCCCCCCCCCCCTCGTCACAAATCATTCTCCACAGTTTCTGGCACCTTGCCCAGATTTTATTCCAAGGTTAACAGTTTTTTGTTTGCAATTTTCTAAAATACTGACTAGACTTTTTGTCCAACCTGTACACAACTCCTTTATTCTGTACAATAAGAAGCATGTAAATCCCTTCATTTTTCATGAAGAAGCTAGGAATAAATGGCAAAACTGGTCAGAAAGATTACACCCATCATCATGTATAGCAAGACTCATTCAACTTAATTTGTAAATATTGGTTCGTTTCATAAGTATTGGCCCATTTCACTTAGGCTACTTTGTATGAGCCCTACAGTCAGTAACATTACAGCAGAAACTGCGACGACCTCCTACAAAATAAGTAGGGCTGGTCCATAAATTTCTCCAGTATTTGCATGTGTAACGGTGCAGACAAACATCATGGAGCGGCATCATGTCAGGCTAGTGATTTTGCAACTAATAAAAATTGGATGGAAATGTGCAGGAAACGTTGATAATGCTAATGTAGCAACGAGTGCATGCACGACGAGTGACAGACCTATCCATAGATTATTTGCAAAGTTTGGCGCTGGTGATATGGGCATTAATCGTAAATCAGTACATGAGCATCCGGTAAAGTGCAACACCAAACAGTTACGGCAGAAAGTGGAACGAAAACCTGCACGATTCACCAGTGACGATCAACAGCGATGTGTATTGAAGTCAGCTGGACGAATGGCATCAGAAATTGAGAATAAAACGACCGTCACTGGTGAATCGTGCAGGTCCAATACTCCTCCAAGATGTTGCTCGTTTACGTGTCGGGGTGCGAGGTTCTCCCTCATCCTGCGTATTCACCAGGCTTGGCCCCAACCGATTTCCACGTGTCGTCATTTGGGCAATTTCTTGCGGGAAAAACGATTCAGCGATCGAGAAGCTGTCATTACTGCTGTCACCAGTATTATGAAAGAATACAATACACGAGACCCTCTTTTCAACAATTGCACATTTATTCGGAAATGGAACCAGTTCCATTATTTTGTTAATCCAAATTCAAAACCTTTTTTCATAAAGCTCGGAAACCCTAAGCTCTAAAAATGGGTGTACTCCACAACCCTTGAATTCTCTCCTATAAAAGACTTTGACAATCCATTTCATTGTTGCATGTGCAACTAACATTCAACTTTACTGCATTTATTAGGTTTCCGTCAATGAACTTTCTATCACCTACCGCACCTATTCTACTGAAAATCTAATGTCACTTCGACCAATTTCAGATTGTGATATAATTACAAAATTTGTACATTGTAATGGAAAAGAATCAAACAAGTTGTTAGGTACGTAAATGGAAAACTAAATTTAATCGTGCAAGTTTAATGCAAACATGGTGGAAAAGAAGAAAATCGTCACAAAAGCTGGATGGAAGCAGAAGATTACAAAAATGCTTAGTAATTTATATCAAAATAAGCTAAAAAGTAACCAATGTACTTACTTTCATTTGTGGCACAGATTCACCTGTTAGCATAGATTCATCTACAATGCAAGGCCCTCGGAGTAATAGGAGATCGCAAGGAACTAAGTTATCATTTTGTGATCGACCTGAAAAAAAAAAAAAAGAAAAATCTCATTATTTTTAATAATTCTGAATTCAAATGCAGTCGAACCTCGACATCTTGAATTTCATGGGAACAGAAAAAAATTTGAAATAAAAAGGTTTCGAGATATGGAGGGTTATTTTTAAATCAAGATTTTTAGGTCAATAACGGCACTGTGAGAGTACAGAGAAAAACGGGAGATAATATGGTACCTCTGTAGAGAGTTATGCCACATACATATGGCGTCACTTTCATCAGAAACACAGAAACTGTATGCAACAGAGACTGGCCAATAAGATCGAAAATTCTTTCCTTAATTTTTTTTTCATAATGCACGAGAAACGCATTCTTTAATGGAAGCGACGTCAAACCCTTTTCGTTTTTGTATGAAAATCTTCTCAGAATGAAAATCTTAACTCTAATGTACAAAGGTTGAGTCAAAAGTAGCGGCTGATCACCGCGCAAACTTTTAAATGGGTACAAGATAGGAAACACTCATTGCTAATCTTCAAAGTAGAGTCCATCATGCTCGATGGTCTTCATCCAAAGATCAGCCAGTTGGCGGATGCCCTTCTGAAACCACTCCTCTGGTTTCTGGGCAAAAAAGTCACGCACGGAGTCTTCAACCTCACTGACATTGGCAAAGCGCCGTCCACGCAGGAAGTGTGCCATGGACCGGAAGAGATGGTAGTCAGAAGATTCGATTTTTTCCAGCAGTTGATAAAAATACGATGGTGGGCCGGAATTCCCCTCCGACGGGTTAACCCGACTAGTCACGCGTTGGTACAATGCGTGAAAAGGGATGGGGACTATGTCGAAAAGTGAATAGTGCATTACATAGAGGACAAATGTGAGTATCAGATACAAAAAGAATTTTGAAAATCTGTTAAAAAATAAAAAACTTACAGCCATGGAGGCATTACTTTTCAGCCCACCCTCGTATATAAATAAAAACTTCTTGTTTAAAACAAATCAGAATTTCATGATTTCTTCAGTGAGGGAGAACTGAAGCCTCCAATGATTTCAGGTTGTCATGATGTTCCAATGAAGCCTATATAAGAGTTATTTGAGACTATATTCGAAACTCCATAGTAAACATGAAGCCTAATTTAGGTTGATTAAAGGAACTGTTGAATTACGTGTTAAGTAGCATCATAATAATACACCGAATTAATTGTGCCCCACAAGAAAAATCGTCATGAAAGGAATCGTAACTTACGCCGGCCCACACTATGACACCAGGATTCTGGTTGTCTACCTCCAATTCAATGTGTGGATTGGTTGTATGCCAATACACGCAGTCGTGGCGGTTCAATCCTGAGACGTGAAATTTTGCCTCGTCGCTCCATTACACATGGCGTGCTAACTCAGGATCGTCCTCCAGCATTGCAAGCCAAGTTTCGGCAAACTCCAATCGCCTGTCGGGATCATCTTCGAGCAAGTGATTTGTTAAGCGAGGATGATATGGCCTCAGTTTCAGATCCTTCAGGATTCTTTCAATACTCGTACGAGAAATGTCTAACCGAGCAGATAGCGACCTTTGCGACTTGTCCTTTTCTTGAGAACTGGCCAACTCATTTTGCAGGCGCACTTTGTTGGCATCAGTAACAACGGTCTTGGGTCTACTGCGTTTACGCTCTTCAACGCTGCCAGTTTCATCGAACTTCTTGTTTACGTTCTTGATCGTTATCAACTTAGCTGCCATACGACGTTTCACTTCTGAGTAATTGTTGGTCGCTGAATACAATCTCACACAATCTACCTTCTCTTCCAGACTCAATCGCTGCGCCGCCATCTTGATATGGACGATCCTCATTATTCGCGTCTTTTTCGCACCCCCTTGCTCACATAACGCGCGCAATTTGAATTGCGTCAGTCGCACGTGACACGCACACGGCACTTTCAAAGATTGTATACATTAATCTGGACCACCCTATATAATATCTATTTAAAAATAAAGGATGTGATCATTTTTACATGTTTATTATGGAAAATTGCTGATCTTATACTTAGGCTTAAAACAGACAGGTTTTTAACGGCCGCTCTTCTATTGGGAGGAGGGGTAGACCAAATTTTTTTCCAATCTGAGATTACGATTATATTAAACGGAATTCCTTATTAAGAGAGTTCGTAATAAGTAGGCTATGGTGTATGACTATTTTCATTTTTCGTTAACCTTCATGTATAAATTCAGAAAAAAATTTGCGAAAGTTCTGTTACACCTGCAGATGCGTCGATATTGGATTGGGTGTGTGGGGGTGTGGAAGCATCCACGGAGCAAGTGCTATTGAAGACATGGGCTATACCATAATGTAAAAGTATATAGGTGGAATGAATGTGATTCAGATGCAAGGATTTTGCGATGGAACATGACAGAATCGAGATCTCTGCGTTCCTTCGCACGGACCACAACAAGTCTGACATCGTCAAGCAGCTCAACATCAGCCGGATGACTGCACAGAGTCGCAGAGAGGCTGAAGAAAGGGGAAGACCTCCAAGATCGCCCACGTGCAGGCAGATCTCGCGTTATCAATCGTGTGGGTGTCAGAAAAGCCTTCAAACGTGACTCGACTCTCAAAATGACATAGTTCGCAAAGAAAAAGAAGATTTCTGTGGCCACGGTGTCCGGAGCCATCAAGGAAGAGGATGGAAAGAGTTTGAGGCACGTGGCAAGATCTTTGCTGACACATGGCATGCGAGAAAAACGTTGGGAGCAAAGTCGTCACCTTCTCAACAACTTAAAGAGCCACGGGAATCGCATTGTCATCTGTTCTAATGAAAAAACCTTCACGGTCGACCCGGTCATCAACAAGCAGAACGACCACATGGTCAGCTTCGGCCAGGACATCTGAGGTCCGCTACGTGACTACAACCAAGCACCCGGCCTCAACCAAAAACGCTGCCAAGCTGGTTCCCGACCGGTTACAGGCTACCGCGCCCAAGAACGTTTTGCCCTGGGCGAAAAAGGTTACCAGGAATGCGGATTACGTCTTTAACAGGATGGTGCCCCGGCCCACAGTGCCAAGATCGTTCAAGAGTGGTTGTGGTCGAACATGAACTTCTGGTCTAAGGACTTTTGGCCTCCTCAGTTGCCTGACCTCAACCCTTTTGACTATAGCGTGTGGGCGCATATTGAGAGCAAGGCCTGCAAGATCTGTCACAGCAACGTAGACCAGCTGAAAGCATCTGTGAACTGCGTGTGGGCGGCCATGAAGAAAGACTACATCCGTAACGTTTGTCGGGTCTTTAGCCAGCACCTAGAGCGTGTGCTTGCCGCTGATGGCAAGTTACATCGATTAATACGCATTGTGTACACACCAGTATCAATTATGACAATAAAAACGATGTCTAACTGCATCACACACTTAGTTATGTTATTTTTGCGGAGGTGCTCACATGTGTAACAGAACTTTTGCAAAACCCGGTATTTAATGCTATGTATTAATTCTTCAAAAAATATTGAAACGTATAATATGGAAATGAAATAAATGCTATAAACTAACAAACATCTCCGATATATTACAAAAATTTTCAGACCAAAAGGATCATTTTTTAATTCCCAAAAAAAAGTTTCCCCGAGTTTCATCAGAAATCGCTTTTTCTTTCAAAAAATGCCTGGCGTAAGACTGTTAACATAATCGACCCTCTGCATAGCTATTAAAGTCGACTCCCAACTATCCTTAGGAATTCCTAAAAGGCCCTTACTCCATTCTGGGAGATAACAATGCACTCTGTGCTTGCGGAATTAATAAAAAGAGTTCTCCACATAAAAAGAGCTGGTTTTTCGAACGTGACACGTTTTATGTGAACGAAACGTGTGGAAGCTCGTGTCGTTTTCAAATGAACATGTAGTGATACATACACTGAGTGGCCAAATTATTATGACCACCCCCTTAACACAGGCTTGGGCCACCTTTCGCTCTTATTACAGCTTGCATTCTTCGGGGCATGGATTCTATGAGATGTTGGTAGGTTGTAGGAGGAATCTGAGACCAACTCTGAAGAACTGCACCATCCAATTCCTGCAGATTTGATGGCGCTGGATCCCGCTGCCTGATGGCCCGTTCGATCTCATCCCACAAATTCTCAATGGGATTGAGATCTGGCGATTGTGCAGGCAAACGAAGCAAGGTAAACTCTCTGGCATGTTCTTCGAACCATCTGAGGACGACGCCAGCCTTATGACAAAGACCATTGTCCTGCTGGAAGTATCCATCCCCGTCAGAGTACACCATTAACATAACGGGATGTACTTGATCTGCGACAATACTTAAATAATCTTGGGCATGCACACGTCCGTGCAGAGGAATCAAAGGACCCAAACAATGGCAAGAAAACCATAATACTGCCGCCACCAGCTTGAAGTGTTGTGGCGAAGCAGGTGGGGTCCATGCTTTCGTGTTGTTTTCTCCATATTCTAACCCTGCCATCTGCAGGATGCATTTGAAATCGTGACTCATCGGACCACATGACCATTTTGCAGTCATCTACTGTCCAATCCTTGTGCTCCTTGGCGAACTGGAGACGTCTGCTCTTGTTCAAGGCTGACAGTAGAGGCTTTCGAACTGGTCGTCGGCTTCCATAACCTAAACGGTGTAATGAGCGGCGAACATTTCGTTCAGAGGCGGTCACAGTTTGTCCTTGATTAAGATTTGCCGCTATTTGATGCACTGTTGCTCTTCTGTCGCCCTGGACAACTCTGGCCAATCTCCTTTCAGCTCGAGCATTGAGGAGCCTGTGATGACCACACGCTTGACGTTGAGAGCCGGTTTTTTTGCTTGGTAGCCCACTCTCTGTAAACATTAATAACTGCTGCTCTTGAACACTTCACAAGTTCAGCCGTTTTGCTGATACTGGTTCCGACACTGCGCGCGCTGACGATCATCCCGCGTTCAAACTCAAGTTAAATCACGTTTTTTGCCCATATAGTCGCAAAAAACACAGTGCAACTGATGGTTCACCTCACCTGCATTTCCTTTTGATAGCTATCTAGCCCTCTAGCAGCAGCGCTGTGACGCAATAGCTCATTTGCCTAAAACTGTCAGGTGGTCATAATAATTTGGCCACTCAGTGTATAGTGAAGGATCAAGTGATTGCAAGCAGATCCAATTTCTAAGGTTAGCTAGTGGCGACTTTAGTTCTGGAACAGGTGAGCCTATTTGATATTCCATGCATACACAAGACTACACATGCAATCAGCTTACTCCCGACATAAATTTTAATACATTACCTATGGAAACTATATCTCCTGGAATTAATTGGTCACTTACAATTGGTCCCCATCGGCGGTTACGATATACCTAGAACAAAAACGAAACTCAGATTAAAATTTAAATTAATCTTGCCAGTTGTGATCTGAAAATAAGTTCATTCTTTTGACTGAACACTGCACAGTGCCCCCCCCCCCCAAAAAAAAAAAATTACTGCATTCTTTGATTATAAATACAATATTATTAAGATATATTTAAAGGTAAACTCCACACCCAAAACAACTTTGTTTAAAATGAAAGATGAAGGTCTCAATAGCAAAAATTTTCAATTCGAACTCAAAATTGATAAAATATATAAAAAAACTTTCATTTTCCCCTCCCCCTGCGATCGACACTGGCGCCATGTTTCGGCAACTGTTATGTTGCAAGTTGCCGAGAAGTGCGAAGGAGTTTCGAATTCGTGACGTCACACATAGGACGCTATCGGTTAGTTGTCAGTTGGGCATCGCAATGGACTATGAATATGAAACAAGACCGGTAGTGACGACTGCGATTTTGATAACAGTGACAACGATTTAAAAGGGGCGTTAACAGAATTAAATGCTACTGCAACTTCTGTGATATACAGCCCTATGCATTAAACCGTGAAACGGGATCTTCTACTTGCCGCGTCAGGGTGTACACATTAGGGCGGAGTGTGCCTTACGCAGCAGATAGGCCTACCTCCTCATTCTTTCGGCGTTTAACGAGTGCTGTTGCGGTCGTTGTTCTTGAAGAGCGCCAGGCCCACGTAGAGTTGGAAGAGCATCTAGTTCCACCTTATACGTGATCTAGTTTCAGCGAATTTATTGTTTGAATTGATACTGAATTTAAAACGGCGGATGCTTAGACAAAGCAAGACGCTTCGAAATGAGCTGAACTAACGATGCTGTTTGGATCTGGATACCAGTTTCCTCGCTGTCAAAGACTATTCAAATGTTTTTTAATCGATTCTGATGTGGAAATCTATGAGAGGTGAAATTTCTATCCGACTGTCTATTTACACATCCAAACAGAGAACATACTGAAGGCATTCTGACATAAAACAGGTTAGCAAAATCTTACGACATGTAGAATCGATAAAATTGGTAGAGACTTTACAACATAACAAAGGGAGAACAGAGTTTCCGACTAGTTTCGCCATTTATTCCCAGCTTTATCAAGGATACACACAAGAGGACATAAGCCTTTATATACAGAATGAGAACATGATTGGATGAAGAAATAACAAATCGTAAATAATATAAATTGTACAGTGGCGACATTGAAAGGAGAATGGTTGGATAAGGAACCAATAACAATCAAATTATAAGGAAACCTTGAGAGGAAAATTAATTGAAATATAAAGGAAAAAGTGATGTCATAACACAAACAAAATTGAAAAAGCGGACCTAGAAGAAGACTCATTCAGAGTTAACGTAAACTAAGGTATCAATAAAAAATGGAAAGGAAAGTAAATATACAAATTTGAAAAATTACAAGATATCGGATAAGGAATTTAAAATTGAATAAATATCAAAAACGGTTTGGCATTTGAGGAGGTGATCTGGAGAGGAGATCTTAGCTTTAAAGATCTCAATAGCTTCGAGAGTGGCAGTCTTTAATGGGTCGTTGCATAGATAGAGAATGGTCATGATTTCACTTTGCTCTTTGGGGGCATGTCCCGTGCGGGCAAGGTGGATCACGCAGTGTGAATTATTATCTTGTTTCTTGTAGGAGTCCATGTGTTCTTTAAATCGTTTATTGAAATTGCGGGTCGATAGGCCTATATAGCAAAATCCACAGTTTAATCTATAAACTCCGGAACGGGAGAAATTGTCGGTGTGTGTTTGGATGGGGGGATTAAGAGAGCAAAAGCATGGGGTCGATGAGCGGTAAGAAACTTGGAGGCCGAGTGAGGAGAGTAAGGCGGAAAGGCGGTAAAATTGAGGGCTGATGAATCGCAAGGACACCCATTTCTTGGCTGGGGATGGGAGGTTTAGGGTTGGAGAGGGCAAGTTTTCTTTGTTGGAGAATCCGGGAGAAGGTGGAAGTTGTGTAGCCATTTTTTAAGGCGAGGGTGCGTATTGTTTGGAATTCGGTGGCATGGGAAGAAGGACTGAGGGGTAACTTGAGGGCACGGTCGATAAAGAAACAGACGGAGGCTTGCTTATGGATAGGAGGGTGTGAAGAGGAACAATGGATTAAATTAGATGATGTGGTGGGTTTACAGTAGACAGAGAATGAAAAGCGGTCATTAGTGATGAGGATATAGAGGTATGGAAGAGAGCGGTTAGATTCGGTTTCAAAGGTGAACTGGATGTAGGGTGAGAAAGTGTTGAAAAGGTTAGCAATGTCAACGGGTGAAGTAAAACGGGAATCAAAAATAATTAGGATATCATCAACGTATCAAAAGTATGAAATAATGGTGGAGTTAGAGAGGAGGGGAGAGACAAAGGTGAGTTCAAGGTTCTGGAGGAAGACTTCGGAAAGAAAGCTACTTAATGGGAACCCCATTCCTAAACCGGATGGTTGGGAATAGAAGGTATTATTAAAGGAAAGGTAATTCTGGTTAGAAATGACAGTGAGGATAGAGTTTAGGTCGACGTAGTCATGAGCGGGAAAGGAGGATGAGAGGAAGATTGAATGAATTGTTATTTCTTCATCCAATCATGTTCTCATTCTGTACCATATTTTCTGTATATAAAGGCTTATGTCCTCTTGTGTGTATCCTTGATAAAGCCGGGAATAAATGGCGAAACTAGTCGGAACTCTGTTCTCCCTTTGTTGTGTTGTAAAGTTTCTACCAATTTTATCGATAGAAACAGCACTATGGACCCCTTACTGAAAGATGTAGAATCGTTTTAAGCGACTAGAATCTCGACAACGAAATTCCTCGAGGTTCTCACGACACAGTGTTCTGTGGAGAAGGAATGGAAGATCCCACACAAATTTCAATTTTCCGAGGCATTTTTCTTAATAAAATTTAAGGGAAAAAAAAAAAAATCGAAAAATTTTGAATGATAAATACTCTATTAATCTGGATTAATGTTATGATGCAAAAAAAATAAAGTCGATTTTTTCCATGCAGTTTACCTTTAAGTTTTATAATCTAAATTCAAGAAGGCAAATGCAGAATCTTTACATTATTGCAGGTGTTCAAATAGATGACCCGTTAGGCGCTGCTGAAAAATGTAGATAACTGCAATTGCAAACATAATGAAACATTTCAACAGCCAAATACCAGACTCTGAGCGAATGACAACCCACATGTTCTCCACGTGGTGTGTGGTGTGCAATATCTCGTGGATGGATTGTAGGTCCAAATTTTCTTTGAAACCACTCTTAACAGTGAGGGGTATGAAGTGCAACACAAACAGCGATAACTTACAAAGAAATGTGCCTACGACTATGAAACTAGGCAGAGGAGCAGCTGAAAGGTGCACCAAGCGGTATCTACAGCTGAACCTTGTACCGTTTTTGGCTTGGGCGGAACATCCAAATTTTTTGATATTTTGGGTAGCACCTCATACAGGGTTTGTCCAAAAAGTAAGGCCAGCGATTTTGCTGTGAAGCGAATGCACGTCGCAACCCACTCGGAGTGATGGGGATCGGGAGGAGTCAGTTTACGCATGTGTGGTCGCTCAGGTATCTCCGACCATCCAGAGAGTAAGGATAGGCATTTTCATGAACATGGTTTTTGTCTCCCATGCAAGCTGCAATGCAGCGCTTGATTGAGCAAAGGATTGCCATCAAGTTTGGTGTGAAACTTGGCAAGTCTTCAGTGGAAACGGCCTTTGGTGATGATTATTTTCGGAACGCCAAGTCTACTGGTGGCATAAGGCATTTTTTGAAGGTCGTGGAGAGGTCAGCAATGAAGCCCGTGCTGGAAGGCCATCGACGACCACCACTGATGAAAATGTGTACGTGTGACTGAACTCTTGAACTCGTTTGAGTGTTCGTTTAATGGCACAGACATTAAACATTCAAAGTGTACCCCTCAAGAGATTGTGACGAACATCTGCAGATGAGAAAGCTGGTGCCTTCCTCATGGCCCATTTCCTGGCCAATTCAAAGGTGCCAACTGTTCCCCTACAGTCCTTACGTATCGGAGAAATTCAATAAAGTCGACTTGACTGAGGGAAATGGGTTGGAAAGTATAGCCAAGTATTCTGGGACTGGAGAGGTGTTCACTCGTAGTTGATAGGCAGTGCATTCAGGGTGACTATTGAAAATTCCAACTCATTTGACACCAGTTCCAATAAGTTTTCGCCTAATTCACCGCGAATTCGCTGAATCTGAAACTGCTCCAGCAACCAAAAGCCATATCGAACGTGCCTTTTTATGTCTGTTTTCTTGCATTTTTTAAAACTGTTAAACTACCTTAATGCTTAGTGCTATAAAATTTGTGAACTTCTGAAGCAATATTTCCTGCTAGTTTGTTGCAATCTATTTTCCAGTTCTTCATTACTACACTACACCGAGTGAGCATATTATTATGACCACCTGACATGTTTATGCAAATGCACGCACGGACGTCGCCACAATGTTGCTAGTGGGCCTGACTAATATAAAAAGGGAAGCTGAGTGTCGTCGACAACAGTAGAGGTGTTCCATTCTTCAACTATGGGTAAACGACGCGATTTAACAGCCTTCGAACGTGGGATGATTGTAGGTGCTCGGAGCTATGGAGCGAGTATCAGCGAAACGGCAGCATCCATGGGGTGCTCGAGAGCAGCTGTCGTTAAAGTATTTAAAGACTGGACGGTTAGCCGGAAGATGGAGTCTGAACGTTTGCGTTGTGGCTGCCCGCGGATGGTTGATGATTGGACAGAAGGGAGACTGTCACGACTGGTAAAGGATAACAGAAGGACAACTGTGCATCAAATCACTGCTGACCTTAATCAGGGGTCCTCCAAAACGGTCTCTGAATGCACTGCCCGCCGCACACTGTGTCGCATGGGATATGGAAGCCGAAGACCTGTTCGCTGAAGATGGCTACTTGGTAGCTGAAATACATAAACGGGATTTAGAGGTTCCCTTCGATTTTGGTTGGAAAAACCAGGCAATAAAGAATAAATATAGGGTAAAAATTCAGAATAGCATACATTTCCAAACTGTTTTGTCCAGACCAGTGACCTTCATTTTTAGAATTGTTACTGTATCTCCTCCACGTAATAAATAATTTATTTCCACTAATTTTTGCGTAATTAACGCGAGAAAAAAAATTAGCTTCATGCTGTCTGATAGCAGCTAGAACGGCCAAACGATCGTGCCATTGTGCCATATGATAGGGGCCCAGGCGACTCGGGGAAATTGCAGAACGCTGTTCAGAACTTTTCACTTTCTAAAACATGACGATTTGCTAGCATATATTCTCCCGCTATTCTACTCTAGAAAATGCCTATATTAGTATAATAATCAGTTTGTGTAATTTATTAATTAATAAGCATTGTACTTATCGGTCTCTGCATCGTTTGTGGTCACTTACGGGCGAGATATGCGAACGATGATTGCGTCTCAGCTGTCATAACAGTAAGGCTGAACGTCTGTGTTGTTTTCGAATTAAACTTCTTCTATATCCTTTAAAAAGGAATTGAAATCTACATCCGATTCAGAACTGCTGCTGGTGTAATCTTCTTCTTTGTAAGCAAAAGCCATCATAAAATAACACGCGTATAGAAATAAATACCTGATAGTCACTTCCTTCAATCTCGCGAAGACGTCACTTCCTCTTTGTGTATTGGAGCTTGAAAAGTGACCTTGAACTTCGCAACTCGTTCATTTTATGTATTTCGCATTCGATTTGAAATTTTTCGTTTATGCCATGTTATTATTTATATCTCGAACTTCCGTTTTAAATTAAATTGTATATTAGGCTGGAGTTGTCCTTTAAGCTTTTATACAGGGTGAATACAAAAGTCTGAACCCCCCTTTTATTTTTTGAACCGAAGCAGATATGTCCATTTTGATAAATCCAATGAACAGGAAGTTGTGGGTGGCCTATCCCATGGTGCACTTTTCATCATCCCAAATATGCAAATTAGGACACATTCAAAATTTATCTCAAAAACCGTAAGGGATAGAGAAAAAAAAAAACCCAATTGCAAAGTTGTGCAGCATAAAAAAAGCAAACAAAACAAAAAAAAAAATCATCCAAATCGGACCAACCAATCACCCACAATCACGTGGTGAACTGACGCCACAATCACCATAACACAATTGGGCACGGAACCTAACTGACGCCAAAACATGCCTTTTATTTGCTTTTCCGCATGAAAGTGAATGTGAGTATGGTAATATATGTTAATTTTTTGTTTTGCATGCTTTACATGGTGGAAATATCAACATTCAGTTTTCCTTGTGCAGTGTGACTGTTTGTAAGCTACAAACAGTTCACCACGTGATTGTGGGTGATTGGTTGGTTCGATTTGGATGATTTTTTTTTTGTTTTGTTTGTTTTTTTATGCTGAACAAGTTTGCAATTGGTTTTTTTTCTCTATCCTTTACGGTTTTTGAGATAAATTTTGAATGTGTCCTAATTTGCATATTTGAGATGATGGAAAGTGCACCATGGGATAGGCCACCCACAACTTCCTATTCATTGGACTCATCAAAATTGACATATCTGCTTCCGTTCAAAAAATAAAAGGGGGGTTCAGACTTTTGTATTCACCCTGTATAACTTCATTACTGAAGCTTACAATAAATGAGTGAACTCTGCTAAAATTATTCTCTATTGGAACAAAAACATTAAAAAGAAACAAGTATAACATATTCTAATGAAATTTTACCTGAATAATGTACGGTTTGTTTCCCATCTTCCTAATTTCAGCTAAATTTCTTAATTGCTGCTGGACTAGAGTGCACTCAAAAGCAATCAGCATGAACAAAGTGAAGACGCTATAATACCAATATTCGTCGAGGCACCATAAACCAACACAAAAGACTTGGAATACAAAGAAGGGAGCAGTTGCTCTCTCCTTGAATAATTCCAAAAATTCAGGTACCACCATTTCCAATCTAGAAAAAAAGAAGAAATTTTATTGCCGAGAGGAAGGGCCTGTATGTTTTGCTTCACTATTATTACCAGTATTAAACATAAAGGTAACAAAAATTTAAGAGGAGAACAGCTGTTTAGCCTAATATTTTTTTTTTCTCTTTAATAAATCTCAAAGTTAATTCTCAGATGAAGAACTATTAAAAATTTCAGTGAGAAATACAGGGTGGCCCAGATTAATATATACAATTTTTAACAAGGCCGTATGCCTTAAGTATTTTAATACCTGCATGTAAATATGGAGTGGTCCACCATGCGGCCCTCCTTGGCGATGCAAGCTTCCAGTCGCAACTTCATGTTGTCACAGGCCTTCTTGCACATGTCTAGAGAAATTCCTCAGTTATTGCTTCCCGAAGCTCTGGAATGTTATGGATCCTATGGCGGTAGACCCTGTCCTTGAGATATCCCCATACCCAAAAATCGAGTGGGTGAACTGGGGGGCCACTCGACTGGACCGCGTCTGCCAATCCACCGACCTGGAAATGTTTGATCCAACCAACTCCGCACAGTGAGAGCATAATGTGGTGGTTTCCCATCCTGCTGCCACCATATAGTGTCAAAATCATCGCGTTGCATCAATAAGGGATACACAGTGTTCACCAGAAGGTCACGGTAGCTGTCTCCTATGACTGCGTCCTCAAAGAAAAACAAGCCGAGCAGTCCATCATAACTTACGCCGGCCCACACCGTGAACACCAGGGCTCTGGTTGTCTACCTCCAATTCAATGTGTGGATTGGTTGCACGCCAATACACGCAGTTGTGGCGGTTCACATATCCTGAGACGTGAAATTTTGCCTCGTCGCTCCATTCCACGTGGCGTGGTAACTCGGGATCGTTCTCCAGCATTGCAAGCCAAGTTTCGGCAAACTCCAATCGCCTGTCATGATCATCTTCGAGCAAGTGATTTGTTAAGCGAGGATGATATGGCCTCAGTTTCATATCCTTCAGGATTCTTTGAATACTCGTACGAGAATGTCTAACCGAGCAGATAGCCGCCTTTGCGACTTTTCCTTTTCTTGAGAACCGGCCAACTCATTTTGCAGGCGCACTTTGTTGGTGTCAGTAATAACGGTCTTGGGTCTATTGCGTTTATGCTCTTCAATGCTGCCAGTTTCATCAAACTTCTTGTTTACATTCTTGATCGTTATCAACTTAGCTGAAATACGACGTTTCACTTCTGAGTAATTGTTGGTCGCTGAGTACAACCTCACACAATCTACCTTCTCTTCCAGACTCGATCGCTACACCGCCATCTTGATATGGACGATCCTCATGATTCGCGCCTTTTTCGTATCCCCTTGCTCACATAAAGCGTGCAATTCCAAATGAGTCAGTCACGCGTGACGCGCATACGGCGCTTTCAAAGACTGTATATATTAATCTGGCCCACCCTGTACACTACCCTATCAAAAATCATGGGACAACCCTGATTTGCATGAAAATGGCACATTCCTTTGCAATTTCACTGTTGGCATTCTTCCTAGCACTACACAACAGAGAGTATGCTATTATGAGATGATGCTTGTGTGAATGCTGTAAGAATGTCTCAAAGAAAAGAGCTTTCAGACTTCCAAAAAGGTACAATTGTTGGGTGCCATCTCGCAGGCAAAACTATTAGAGAGACGTCAACCCTCCTAAATATCCCCAAATCGACCAATCACAGCATCATCCGGGCATGGAAAGAGAAAGGCACCACAAGTGTTCCGCCTAGGATTGGAAGACCCAAGATCATGTCGGCCAGAGACCAAAGGGCTCTGCGTAAAGTGGTCACTGCAAACAGTCACACATCGCTTGATGAACTGACAAGATCGTTCATAGAGTCGACGGGAACAACTGTAAGCACCCGACTGTTCGCAGGGAACTGCATGCAATGGGTTTTTATGGCAGAGCGGCAGCCCACAAACCTCACGTCAGAACCAGCAACGCAGCGAGGAGATTGCAATGGTGCAAAGAGCGATGACAGTGCACTCTGGATTAATGGTGAATGGTTGAATGGAGTGACGAGTCCCGCTACACCATCTGGCAATTGGATGGACAGGTTTGGGTATGGCGAACGTTATCTGCCAAGCTGTGTTGTGCCCACGGTGAAGTTCGGCGGAGGGTCGGTGATTGTGTGGGGGGTGCTTTTCATGGTATGGGTTGGATGCAATCATTTCTGTGGACGGACATCTAAACGCAGAGGTTTACCAAGACATTCTGGACTACGCACCACTCCCATTTCTCTTTTCCGTTTCAGCACGCTAACGCACCTTGCCATAAAGCAACGGCTCTAGGCACATGTTTTGATGAAAAGGGGGTTCGAGAACTTGACTGGTCTGCCCAGAGCCTTGATCTGAACCCCATCGAACATCTGTGGGACGTGTTGGAAGGTCGATTGCGTGCATGTGCGGAACGCCCGAAATCCGTGACCGAATTTTCCAAGACACTTATAGCAGAATGGCGAAAATTACCTGTCGAAATGTATCAAAAACTTATGGACAGTATGCCCCAGAGAGTAAAAGCTGTGATAGCAGCAAAAGGTGGGCCAACAAGATACTAAAACATGCATATTTTTGAATGTTTCGATTTAAGTGATGGTGTCCCATGACTTTTGATAGGGTAGTGTACATCTAATTTTAAATTTGAAATAAATACAGTTTGTCTCAAAAGTCGTGTGCCAAATGGATTAATTGGTTGCTTTGAATTTGTAGGTGAAATAGTGAAGTAGAGGAATGATGCTGACACCGGAACAACGTGTAGAGCTGATACTTCTTTGTGGAGATCACCACAGAACATCTCGAGAAGCTGCAGACGAATTTCATCGCCGGCACCCTGATGTTCCCAAGCCCACCAGCATGACAGAAGAAAATTTGGATCGTGTGAGACATTGTCTTCGAGTGCATGGTGCACATTTTGAGCATGATCGATAAGCTTGCGAAACCGTGTGAACATAAAGCCAACATTCATAAACTTTTCATATGGCACGCGACTTCTGAGACGCACGGTATTATTTTTTTTTTAAATTACTATATATTTAATTTTTCTAAATTAGTTGAGATTTTCAATATTTTTTTGTTATTAAGGTGTAACTTATCCTCAATGTATCCCACATAAATTAAGAGATATGGTAACTGTACAGCTCAGATTTCCAAGGTGTATAGTAATCCCACATGTTCCACTGTTCATTGATTTTACAACTCCCTGTAAACTGCATACATTCAGATCCTTATGAAAGTGCCCACTGTATTTACTTTGCATATGAACCTCTAAATCACATACTACAGGGTCTTTATATAGAGTAAGACCCTGCTTAACGCTTTGATATTGATTGCTTTGATATTCGCATGCAGTCTCGCGGCGCATTTGATATTGAATTAAAGTCTATATTTATATCCAAGACATCCAAGCCAGCACGTCAAAGGAGAAAAAAGAACTTTCAACGGATTTTATGGATCAATTTATATATCTTGGAAGCCGGTTAATAGGATCACATCGGGACCAGACCATTTTGGTCCTAATAACCGATTGGTCCTATTATCAGAGTTAACAATTTTCGCTGCCCTTTAAGGATAGTGTGTATTATGTAAAAACATGTATGTGTGTATCCTTAATAAGACCATATCCTGCTGTGATATTTTAATAAGTGTGTATATTAAAATAATTGTTTGTAAAGTAAAGATAAGGGTCAACAGTGGCTTAAATAAACAAATAGCGGTTTAATCAAAAAATACAATCCATAGCATAATCGATACCCAGAGAAAATTTACAATGATTAACAAAAAAAAATAAACATAATAAACGCCTTCCCAACAAAGTGGAAGGTAAAAGCCCCCAATAATGAAAGAGTCAAGCTAACACTACAGCCCAAGTTAGTCACGGATTTCGATAGACTTAATGCCGCATAGTAAGGCTGCTAGGGGATACATAAAGACAGGGTACTTACGATTTCGACGATCTAGGCGTGTAGACTTGCAGAGACACATTCGGCATACGTTTTATAATGAAGGCTTGATCCACGATGCCCTTCATTCGAAATACCCGCCTTATATATCCGCCTAGCATTACCCACAATCCTATGCGCGAAACCACACTCCCGATTGGCTGCCTGCCATTCAGCTTCCAGCGCCCCCTGGTGGGCCGTGTCGGAAACAGTCATAATCCTTCCGGGACGCTTGCTGGTGACTTGGAGCCTCCCATCCTCGTCGATAGGCGTCGATCTACGAAGCACGTGGGAAGGGGGGGTAGGCGCAAAAGTTACAACACGTTGTAATTGACGGATGTCACACTGCGTTGAAATGGTCACATTTATTCAAAAATTTACATATGCATATGTACAATGTACACTGCCTCAAAACATTTAAGGGTAGCATCCCCCTCGAAAAATCAAAATTTTGACGAAAAATTGAAAGAAATTTTTTTTCGTTTTTAGCATTTTCAGGTTTTTAAGAATCCATTCTGAAATTTTTATAGCTGAACGTTAATTAGAAATTAAGATATTAATTAATTTATTTGCATCAGTATTTCTGTTTAAGAGCTCATTATATATCCATAAAATTAAAATTGCTATAACTTGAGTTCTAATTATCCGTTTTAAACTGTACTAGGTCAAGAAAAGGGAGCTCTATAACTTTATTTCAAAGTTTCTAAATCAATAAAACAAGTAATTTTATTGGCTGTTGATAGCATTGCATGTTATAGCTATGCGTGGCATCAACCAATCAGAAAGCAGTTTACAAAACGTGCGTGAACTAGCAATATGGCTGCATCCATTAGAGTCTTTCTCCTGTAATTCAGTCACCTTTGTTACCTTGTGATCAATTTCAGTTCCAAACATCACCTTTAGTTTATTAATCACTTTATAAACTATAAAATAATTAATAATGCCAGGTAGAAGAAGCGATCGGCCAAAGAAGAGACGATTTCATGGAAATCGCTTCATTAACAATAAATCCTACGAAGAAGGTGCCGCCGATACAGACGAAAACGCTACTGAAAAAATTACTTCTTTCAGGAAGCTAAGCGCATCAGGAATTCACAACAGTTTTTGCAAGAGTGAGTTGAATTCTGAAACTAATATCAGTGGATACAGATTTATTGACTGTGAACTGGTTTCGACATTTATTAATCAATTTTCCTGTCCTCAGTGCTTTATTAATTGTGGATATGATATCAGTAAAATCGAAGATAAGGACGATGTAGCTGGTGGTTTTTAAAAATTGATGAAAACAAAAATAAATTGATATTTCAACTTTAAACCTAATTTTCTCAGCTTTCTTATTTTCACATTATCACCATCAGTCTTGGCGTAATATCTTTTTAAAGAAATAACACATCATGAAAATTTTTTTTTCAGTTTTTTCATACATAATCAAGGAACATAATGAACTAGAATCATTGATATGTGAAAATTAATATTTTTTTGGTTTGAGTTTGAAATATGTATTAAGCAAGATAACGTGACTAAAAATGATAGAGATAT
>JAHWFO010050193.1:253788-275471 GCA_023313115.1 Rhysida immarginata
CATCATACATGATGAACCACAGACAAGCACCCGTCGTATTTCTTCCATGGTACACATTCCACACTCATCTGTTTGGCGCATTCTTCACCGTCAGCTTTTGCATCCATACCACCTGCAACTGGTTCAGGCACTGAACCCAACGGACTATCCACACCGACAACGATTTTGCCAATGGATACAACGTCGTCATGCTGCAGACCCTAGTTGTCTCAGCCAGATACTTTTCACGGACGAAGCAACCTTCACCCGGACAGGAATCGTAAATTCTCACAACCAGCACCATTGGGCAGATGCTAACCCACATGTTACCATAGCTCGAGCGCATCGAGAGCGTTTCTCCATGAACATTTGGTGTGGAATTGTCGGAAATAACTTAATTGGCCCTTATGTGTTGCCGCCACGATTGACTGGGCGAATGTATCTTTTGTTTCTGCAGAATGCATTGCCAGAATTACTGGAAGATGTCCCTCTTTTGATAAGATCTAACATGTGTTTCATGCACGATGGCGCTCCAGCACATTTCAGCCATGTTGTACGAGCACACCTTGATGCTGCATACACGAATCGGTGGATAGGTCGAGGTGGACCGGTAGCCTGGCCTGCAAGATCACCCGACCTAATCCCTTGGACTTTTTTCTGTGGGGTCATGTGAAAACGATCGTCTACAGCACAGAAGTTCCTAACATCATGGATCTGCGACAACGAATTGAAAATGCATGCCAAACCGTTCGTAATGCTGGCGACGAACTCTTCCATGACATCAGACGGTCGCTCGTGCAACGAGCCGAAGCGTGCGTGCGAGCTGGTGGCGGGCACTTTGAACAATTCCTGTAATTTGGAGCCACGGGTTTAGTTGGCTGTATCGCGTAAATAAATCGTTTCCAGAAAAAGTGCTATAGAACATTTTCGTCTTCTTTTGACCTGAAGAATATGTCACTAAATTTATTGTACATAATTTTGAAACGCCCTGTATAGCAAAATACATGTAAAAATTGGTTGGTAGTAAATATTATGCTAACTCTTAAACTTGTACAAACAACTAAATTAGTTAAATGACAACAAAAACCTCGTGATATATAACAATAGCAAGCTGTAATGAGGCTAACAAAAACAACCAATGAATGGTACAGTTGAAAGGTTACTTGAGAAATGTTCAACAACTATAGGGTGCAAATAAATGACAAAAATGAAGTAACTAATAGGGCAAACGGCACTTACAATCAATGAAAAAGAGCAAATAAGTAAAATAACCTAAAATACAAAAAAAGAACCGTTCATGAAGCCGAGATGTGCCTTCTGAGAGCCCTTCTAAATACATTATAGGGCAACAGGGATTGAATAGTCTCGGGGAGATCGGCCCATAACCTACCCCGTGACGAGACAGACACCTATTGCGATAATTGGACCTGAAAAAAGCGAGGTGAACGGTATTGGTCTGTCTGGTAGGGTAGTTATGGATATTCTGGCTAAATTGTATTGTGAGGGGGGGTTGACAATCGAAGCAACGAATTAACCGCTTTGTGTATAAAAGAAATGGTTTGTATAGCGTGAATCTGGTAAATAGTCGGAATACCCAGTAGTTTAAAAAAGTGCAAAACAGTGGACCGTTTGGGAATACCCAACAGCGTCCTCAGGAACCATTTCTGTAACTTGAACAGTCTAGTCAAATTATATGACGAAGTGGACCCCCAAAAAATGATTCCAAAGCAGAGGTTAGAGTGAATCCAAGCATTGTACAACAATATTAGTATATTCCAAGGTAAATAATACAGTCTTGAAATCAGCCCCTGCTTAAAGTTCAACTTGTTCAACAGGCTATTTATGTGCCGGTCCCAAGAAAGATCATAATATACTTCCAAGCCTAGGTACCTAAACAACTTTACCACAGAAATTGGGCGGTCGTCAAAAGAAATCGACGGAGAATCAGGTACCCCACGCTTGTTGCGCTGGTGGAAAAGGGTAACCTTAGTTTTATCAGCATTGAGCTGCATTTGACTCATGTGACACGAGCATCATATACATAGTAGGGTTTCGTTTATAGTTGATATTAAACTATTAGGATCTGTATCAGCAAATAAGACAGTAACATCATCCGCATACATAATAGTTTTTGAAGGAGCACAGTATATGGGAAGATCATTAATGAAGAGGTTGAAGAACAAAGGCGATAAAATCGAACCCTGAGGCACTCCCAGGTTCCAGACAACGATGCCAGAAGATAATCCCTTGTGAGTTAGAAAATATTTGCGGTCCTTCAAGAAATCCGTAATCCAGGCCAAAGGTAGTCCACAGATATTATAATAAAAAGCTAATTTAATACTTAGAAGTTAGGTGGAAACAGAGTCAAAAGCTTTCGTAAAATCAATGAAAAGGGCCGCCACGAACTTATTGCTATCCATTTCAGTGATGACGAATTCGAGAAGGTCAAAGCAAGCTTGTCGACACTTCTCCCAGGGGTAAATCCATGCTGACTAACGCTGATAAAATTATTTTCACTTATAAACTGCGAGATCCGCGCAAAAAATATTTTCTCAAAGACCTTAGATATAATAGATAACGCTATTACAGGTCTATAATTGGAATAAAGAGCCGGATCCCCTTTTTTCAAAACTGGGGTGACTCTCGTCAATTTTAAAGCAGCTGGGAATACTCCTGCGGCTAACGAACAGTTAAATACTGCCGCGAGTGGATGCTTTATAGCGTGGCTGACTGCTTTGATTATGTCGCAACGCATGTCAAGAGGGTCAGGGGAAAACGACGCCTTCAACTGGGTGATTGTACTGTGAACCTCTTCAGCCATGACAGGTGAGGCAAAAAAAACAGAGGTTGGGCAGTTATACAAGGTTCCCCCCGCTAAACGGCTCCGACTTGGGAGTAAAGGAAGCAGGAGGGAGCAATTCGTTCAGAAAATTAGTTAAATCGGAGGAGGAAACTGCAGCCAAGTCCTTAAACGGGTTACTAGATGGGCCAGCACCACAGAACTTATAATGAAAAATTTCTCTCACGTCCGGATTTCTTGAAAAATTCAATTTTACTTGGATATCCGCAAGCTTATGAAGGTTAAACAATTTGAGACTAGCATAACAACAAAGGAAAAGGTTGGGTTGCCTTCAAAGATGTCGTCAGTAAATTTCTAAGTAATTACAAGAATCTTGACTTCGAATGAATATGCTGGACAAATTACAAGCATTGGGTTGCTCCATGAGTGTCAAAATACATTTCCTTCACTCACATGTGGACTTTTCCCCAAAAATTTAGGATCAGTCAGTGAAGAACAGGGTGAAAGGTTCCACTGTTGCCAGATAGTACATGTAAAATTGTTCGCGAGAATTCCTTTTCAAATAGGATTTTAGCAAAAATATCAATATCGATTTTACAAAAAAATCCTGACGTGATGGAAAAAAATGGAGGTAGTTTTCGAAATCAGCACACCAAATAAAAAAATCAATGAAAACTTCTCTTGTATTTTTCAAAAACTTCAATTTCACAGGCCCGTGCAATTAATGTAATAAAGTATGGAATATACGAGGCATGTTTTTTAAGTAAGTACCGTTTTGCGATTCCGCCGCCGCAGCGCTACGGTCGGCGTTCCGCGCATGTGCGCTGGTTAACTACATCTCTTGTCTACGCACTGACGCCATTACAGTCTGATTCTTCATTGTATACGTTGTTTACTGAGTGTTTAAGATGCCTCCGACAATCGTGAGTCCCGCCGATTGTGATGTACGGGCTGTTATACGATTTCTTAGTGCTAAAGGCGTAAAACCGATCGATATTCATCGTGAGATCTGTGAAGTGTACGGACAAGACATTATGAGTGATGGAATGGTAAGGAAATGGGTGAGAGCATTTAAATATGGCCGCACAAATGTGCATGATGAAGAACGGAGTGGGCGTCCTTCGGTCGTTAATGAAGATTTGGTGCAGAAAGTGGACGAAAAGGTGAGAGAAAACAGACGCTTTACAATTTCATCATTGTGCGACTGCTTTCCTCAATATTCTCGTAGTGTTTTGTATCGCATTGTGACCGAGAACTTGAATTACCGGAAATTGTGTTCACGTTGGGTTCCAAAAATGTTGACGGATTTGCACAAAACCCAACGTTTAGGCAGTGCATTGACTTTCCTTGAGCGGTACCACAATGAAGGTGAAGATTTTTTAGACCAAATTGTTACTGGTGACGAAACAAGGGTGGCCTACGTCACACCAGAATCGAAACAACAATCCATGGAATGGCGACATTCATCATCACCCAAAAAAGAGAAGTTTAAGCAAACAATTTCTGCCCGGAAAATCATGTGCACAGTTTTTTGGGACAGAAAAGGAGCATTGCTAGTGGAGTTTCTGCCTCGTAATGAGACAATCAATGCAGTGTCTTATTGTGAGACATTGAACAATCTGCGTCGTGCAATCCAGAACAAATGACGTGGCAAGTTGAGTAAGGGTATCGTTTTGCTGCATGACAATGCCCGTCCACATGTGGCTAATCGGACCAAAGAACTCATCAAATCTTTTAAATGGGAAACTCTAGATCATCCTCCATACAGCCCTGATCTGGCGCCCAGTGACTACCATTTGTTCCTGCACTTGAAGAAACACCTGGGTGGTCAGCGTCATTTGTGATACAGTGGTTAACAAGTCAGGCGGCAGAATTTTATGAGGAGGGTATTCAAAAACTGGTGCCACGTTATGACAAGTGCCTCAATATTCACGGAAATTATGTAGAAAAGTAGATTAAGGTACAGGCTTTCATGTAAAAATAAAATTGCGATATCTTTGCACGTCTTTTTTAAATTCCAAAACGGTACTTACTTAAAAAACATGCCTCGTACAAACTTAGCGTCAATAAACTTCGGACACCAAGTAATTTGGCTAAAAACACAGTGAAAAGTGCATACAGAGGATTGCAGGCTAATGAAGATAGATTTACTGAGTATATGTAACAATATCAACATCGATTTAGAATCGATTTAATGGTGTGAAATAATTTATTCAAATTTATGTAAAATTGCGTTGTCAACAGGTTTCAAAGAACTTCATACACAAGGGGTCACCAGCATTATAGAACTTTCCTGAAGGCTGTAGAAACGCCCAGAATGCTTTGCATCAGGCTTTAAAAGCACCGTCCACGCAACAGAGCACAGTATTCGTGTTGTTTTGAACCATGGGACATGGTAAGCCAGTAGAAACGTGTATACGGCAAAAAATTATACAGCAGTTCCAGAATAACAAATCCCAGCGAGCTATTGCCCATGAATTATCAGTTCCACTCTCTACTGTTAATGGGATCATCAAGCGTTTCAGAGAAATCGGGAAAACAGAACCAGGGACTGCACCAGACAAGCAGCGATTATTGAATGTTAGGGACCTACGAATATTTCAACGTTACATTGTGAAAAACAGGCATGCTCCCGTAAGTGAAATGACTGTTTGGGCTCGAGAATATTTTCATATACCAATATCCGAAAGCACAGTCCGCCGTTACATCAGAAGATGCAACTATTACTTATACGCCACAAGAGGAAGCCATTTATGAGCACTGTAGCTAAGCGTCGCTGGGTAGCATGGGCCAGAACCCATCTAAAGTGGACCCTCGCTCAGTGGAATAGTGTTCTGTGGTCCGACGAGTGATGTAGGTGACAACGGTGGATGTATGGTAACAACGGTCGCAAGGTGCTAAGGACCAAGCACGAAAGTAATCATCCTGACTGTTACCAGAGGAAAGTTCAGAAGCCTGCATTGCTGATGGTGTGGGGCTGCACGAGTGCGGCCGGGACAGGATCGCGTCACTTTTGCAAGGGCACTATTAACTCTGCTGCCTATATAAACATTCTTCAACAGCATCTGCATCCATCCCGCCAAAAGTTGTTCAATAGAAGACCAAGCATCTTTCAGCAGGACAACGCGAAGCCTCGTGCTGCTCGGAACACCAGGGCTTGGCTACAACAGCAGTGTTTCAGGGTGCTTGACTGACCAGCCTGCAGCCCAGATCTGTTACCCATTGAAAATGTATGGCGCATTTTAAAGCGAAAAGTCAGACAGCGGAAGCCTCGAAGACTGCAGCAGTTGCGGGCATGTATTTCCGAAGAGTGGGACAAAATTCCAGTAGAAACAACGCAGAAGTTAGTGTCCAGCATGCCTCAACGACTTCGGAGCGTCATTCGTCGGAAAGGTGATGCCACTCAGTGGTAATGTGCAATAAACGGTACGGTGTACGAAGTTCATTGCAACGTGTTGAAAACTGAACATTACAAAAAGTCGCTTATTTAATTTTCTCGTTTTCTTTTTTATGTTAAAATGCTATATGACAGTTGTACTAAAGCTCTGTGCACTCAATAAAGTAATTTTCATTTGTTTACAATTAGTTTCGTTGTACTTATCCAAAATTCTGTAGGTGTCCAAAGTTCATTGACGTTACGGTTGTAAATGCTACCAAAAAAACAGTAAAAAACACTGATAAATTTTCTTATGTTCTGTTTCAGTTATCTCCATTATTTACATGTTAAGATGACCTCGTTTAAGGCCGTTTCGTTTAGCGCTGATACTTACTGGAACATATTCCCCGCGTTAAGTGGGGGTCTTACTAATTACGCAGTTTTTAAATAACACGGAGTTATAAAATGGATGAACAATGGAAAATGTGGGATTACAAAACATCTTGGTAATGCTAAGCTCTACAACTACCATATATCATAACTTAAACTTTGAGGACCTCTAAATCCCATTATTTTTCTTTGACTCTCGAAAAATGATGAAAAATCAAAATGATCGTCAGGCCTTTATATTTTATGAATTTATCATTGCAAATGCAGGTAGTCCTTGTTTTACGTCAGGGATACATTCTGAAACATCCTTAAGCGGGGACCATTTTCTCAATGACTTACATGTTAAAAAAAAAAAAAAAAAAGAAGGTTGTGTTTGAAAAACCCAAATACTAACTGGATTAGAGATGACACTGGAATTTTTTGTTGCAATTGATCTTCGAACCATGTGACAAGTAACGTCTCCATCGTTCCATTAATAGGATCTCGAAAATAGGTTAAACGTTGAGCACTCAACTTCACTGTTCCTTGGAATATTTTCTTTAATATTTTTATCATTTTGCTTGATCGTACGTAATGTTGATTCAGAAAGATCTGAAGAAAATTTCGTATCTGCAATTGTTTTTCTTTGGTTATTTTCTTTAATAATGCCAACTTTTGCCTGCAGTGAAATTGTATTCCTCCATTTTTTATTTGGATCATTTACTTTGTTTTCATTTGCACGTTTGCTAGCCATTATGATCGTAGTTTAAACAAGTTTTCAGTAAAGATGGAAAATGTGTCCAAAAATGTGCACATGAAGGCCAACTAGATTATATTCTCATACATGTTGCGCATAAACTCTCATTCTAAAAAATTGCGTCGACAATTACATAAACTCTCGTTCAGCGCAAGTTTTATTTTCAGTGTTGCCAATTTAGCAGATTTTCCGTTATTTAATGCTTCTTACAATAAAATTTTGCACAAACTCTAAAAGTTGCTGAATTTTGTGTATTTAATTTCATTAGTACAGTTGAATTCATTTAATTTTAGCAGAAAATTTTTTGAGTTGGCAACACAGTTCATTCTGCACAAGCATTATCATCATGAAGTTTTATCTTAAGCCAAGGATTTGCTCATTTGCTATTCTAAGACCTGTTCTTTATATCTTTTATATTCAAACAAATTTGACCAATTATGCAATTACTCAATGTTTTTACTTGATTTCAAGCATTGTTTAACTGAAAACGTCCTTAAGTGAAGTTGCATACAACAATGACTACCTGTACTTATCGTATAAGGAATGTTCAAATGAAAGTGATCTGGGCTGTAGGCGGCGTGCCCGTTAAAAAGGGCCTGGGGAGAACCCTGTGAATGATTCGTATTCAGCGCCCAATGATATGAGACTGCCAACCAGCACACAAGCGGAGCCACCAGAGCTGAATTATCATATTACTACTGCACGGGGATAATCGGAGCTGTCCAACGGCAGGACTCTTATATGCCACCTCATACAAACCTCTAGATTCCATTACTGGGATTTCTGAACATTAACGGAAAATTACAGAATTACATTTCTCTCCTTGCACAATTACATACGGAATAACCTACTGTTAATATATGGATTGTTCCCAGTATTTCCGAACAGCAAGCGATTTAACTGCACATAGGTTGCGCTGGCTAAGAACACTATATGTCTGTAGCCACTCAGAAACAGCAAAACGTTCCGGGGCCTGTCAAATAACTTATCAAAAAAACTCACCAACTCGCCGCGCGATATTTCCCATGTTGAAATACAAACCAGTACGGTTTCACTGCCAAACATGTCGAGGCAGGAGAACAATAACGGCATAGAACTGAACAAAAGAGCATCGACGGTTCATCTTAGCAGCGATATTTTCCATCACGTACGATGCAGAACGAACATCATCATCAAATCAACACTAGGCAAAACTGAATTAAGACATAATCGCAGCTTAATTGACAGGCTGGCCAAACGACCCGTTGTCCGAGAAAATCTTCACAATCGAATGATAGGCTTATTCTACTCTCATGTCGTCGACGGGACAGCAGTAGAATCAAAGTCTCGCTTGCTCAACGACAACCATGACCATCACGGATCGGAAACTTTTTCCCAACTCCTAAATTACAGAGAAAAAAAAAAAAAAAAGAGACAGCGGCAACAATAGCCATGGCCAGCATCCGATAAATACAGAGAATTTCATCTCCCCGACAACGCTAACTCGTTAAAAAAATTCACGCATACGCACAAAGGTTCAAGGTCGGCTCATGCAAGCGCGCGCAAGCTTAAAACCACCAATTTAAAAGGTTATTGCCAAACAGCAACGTTTAAAAACAAATATGAAAACACAGACGGTAAAAATAAAAAAAATACCAAAATAAACAATTCATAAAAGCAGCAAAAATAACCAGTGAATAAATTAATAGCAACACTAAATTAGATAAAAAATAATAATAATAATAATAATAATAATAATAATAATAATAATACAGTAAACTCCGTGTAATTCGAATCCGTGTAATTCGAATTATTGCTTAATTCGTATAATTTGCAAGGAATGTTTGAAATCCTTCACATTTAATGTAAAATACTACCGCATAATTTGAATTTTCTAATTCGAATTATCGCCCAATTCGAATCAATCATCAAGTACATTTAATACAAACTAATGTATTTTTCATCGCCTAATTCGAACGCCACAGTTACTCCGAAAATAATTTGTGACTAATTCCCAGATTGATCTGAACAACCACTGTGCTACTACATGCGGAGTTTGCTGTAAAAATATAATTGGCCGATTATCCAGAAGCCTGACTGGATACACTAGCCAATCCGCTCTGTATAGAGATCAGCTCTGTAATCTTGAAGACTATGTTGACATCGACAAAGACGTTGACACAATGCAACAGCTCAATGATGATCAAATAGTGGAGCAAGTGAACAATCCCAACGCTGAAATTATTGACGGCGATGATGATTATGATGAGGATGACGAATCAAGAGAACAACAACCATCATCACTGGGTAAAGCGTTCGATGCTCTCCAAACCAATGGAGCATTTGGGTTAGCTTCGCCATCAGATGAGATCGACGAACTCTGTAAGAGACTGAACAATGAACTGATAAAAAATTTTCCAGCATTCTTGTTCAAAAATCAATTACCGATTGATTGTTTTTTTTTTGTTTTTTTTTCAATACATGTACATATGATTACTGATAACTCATGATCCAAAACACAGTTTTTAGGTTAGTGTGACTAATACCGCATAATTCGAATTTTTTTGTTGGTCCGTTTGAATTAGAATTACACTGTCTCCCTACTGTTTACTGACACGGAGTTTACTGTAATAATTAGGGTAACAAATTGCAACAAATACAACTTTCTTTCACAATCAGTAAACAGCCTAAAACACACAAAAATCACATTATCATGAATATGTGTCACACTGTGTTGAATTTAAAAGTGCATCAAAAATACAACTTTTCTTGTTAATGCAACTTTTAATGTGTTTGTAACTTTATTCTTTATTGTAAATTTATCATCCGCTGTTCTATCATGCCCTCTTCCTCCCCCTTAATGATTCTTTAAAAATTTCCTTTCTGTTCGAAAGTTGCAATAGTTTGCTCCTTTAGAATCTGCCTTCCATGTGCTCTCCATGTCGATATTTGACGTTAAGAACAAAATTTTCGATGAATGAAGAGTTATACAATTGAAAGGAAGACATTGGAGTTACTTTGCAACACATTGTCCCGTTGGCGATTCTCAGCATGATTTTTCAGACAAAATTGTTTTGGCTTTTTTATCAGCCGATATGCCCTTATGCAAAGTGCGAAATAAGAAAATGAAAGAGCTCTTCACTTCTATGGACCATGTTCTTCCTTCAGAAACGACACTTCGATCACGTGTGGCTGTACTTACAAACGAAGAAATGTTACGAATCAAAAAGGAAGTTGCCAATAAGAAGGTTTTCTTTGTTACAAACGAAAGTGATGTTGGAGGCAAAAAATTCTTCAGCTCACTACTAGGAACTGCAGACAATCCCACCACCACTTACTTAGTTGACTGCAACTTTTTGCAACTTTGATAGTTTGTAAATGCAACTTTTTAGATTTTAGATGCAAGATTTTTGTTGCCCTAGTAATAATAAAGCCGACATCACATATCACAACAGAGTCCACTGGAACGTCAATTATTTGAATAATAATTAAAAATGTAGTCCAAAGCGAATGATTTTGTACTTACATGTTTTTGCCATATTTTTTGCCGGCATTTTCGATTTCCAAGTCACTTTCATAACCTTTCCATTCTAGATAGGATCCTATTGAATAGGAAATAGGAAACTCGATCCCTTGAAATCTCTTTTGTTCCTCACCACAGTATATGTACTTAGTTTTTTGAAACAAGAACCATATTTCATTAATTTTTCCACTTTCATCCTGCAATAGAAATCAATAAAATTATATTTAAAAACAATTAAACGAAAAATTCAACTTTTTTTTTTTTTAAGGGCAGGGTGTATGATATTAAAATGCTAAGTCATATTAAAATTAATTATACAGGGTGCGGCAGGTATTTGAGAACAAAACGACGTCTGCAGGTAAAAGGAGCAGAGACTTAAAGGTAAACTCCACGGAAAATATCTACTTTACTTTTTTTGAATCATAAAATTAATCTACATTAATAAAGTACCGGGTGGGCAAGAAATAACGTGAGGTGTTCAGAGCTCGCTAGCAGAAATTCTATTAGGCCAAATGCAGTACAATTTGGTGTATATACTTAGTGGAACATGCAGTTTCGATTTCCGCAAAAAAAAAAAAATAGTACCAAAAGTCGCCATAGGGGGCGCTTACATCAAGAAAATGATGAATACATTTGCATAAGCGCGTTACGCGTTGAGCAATCATGACAGTAAAAGGCAAGGCTGAGAATTTCCCATCATTCACGAACGAATGGCCTGACGATGACGCTTACTCTGCCTGACCGGGCGTTATTAGTGAAATTGTTTTATCAGAAGAGTGACAATGCAAGTGCTGCCCTTCGTGAATTCCGGCGATTGAAAACGTTACGAAGAGGACCGATGAGCATAACTAACTTACGGAAAATGATTGAACGATTTGAATCTACCGGAACTCTAGGAGTGCAACCAGGCCGAATCAGGCAGCAACACGTTGAAGAAGTTGCAACTGCTGTTGTGGAACAGGAGATGACTACTGTGCAGGGTACCAGCAGTGCACACGCAATAGCACGCCAAACAGATATCCCATATTCGACAGTGAGGAAAATATTGCATAAGATATTGACATTTTATCCCTATAAACTCACACCTGTTCAACAATTGCTTCCTGGAGATGAACGTACCCGAACTGACTTTTCCTTGAGATTTTTAGCACGTATGGAAGTGGATGATGCATGGCCATTACAAATTTTATGGAGTGATGAGGCACATTTTTATTTGAATGGTGATATCAATACCCACAATTGCCGTATTTGGGCTGCATCAAATCCACAAGTGTGTCTGCCAACTCCTATGCATTTACCGAAACTAACAGTATGGTGCGGCTTTACTGCTTCTTTCATCATCGGCCCGTACTTTTTTGAAGAAATCAGTCCCCGTGGACCGGTGACTTGTTCCGTCAATTCTGCCAGGTATGCCGATATGCTTGAAAATTTTGTGATACCACGATTGCAGGAAAAGGGTTGTCTGGATTCTACCATTTTTATGCAGGATGGTGCGCCACCGCACGTCGGACGTCAGGTGCAGCAGATCTTGCGAGATCGTTTTTCAGACAACAGAATAATTAATCGTGAATTTCCCATGGTATGGCCACCCAGGCCACCCTTGTGATTTTTGGTTATGGGGATATTTGAAAAGCCTTGTGTATCAAGCACATGTTCCTGACCTCTCAACCTTAAAGGATCAAATAACGTTACATTTCAGACTAATTAATGCAGAAATGCTGCGAGCTGCCGTAGAAAATGTCGCGTACCGCATGCAGCTATTGGAACAGCACACTGGTGGTCATATTGAAACACATTTGGAATTAAAAATAAAACATTGTTTATTGTTGTTCCTAAAGTTGGTTTGTACGGTATTTGTTCATTTGGCAATTAGGTATTCATTGTTTTCTTGAAATAAGCACCCCCTATGGCGACTTTTGGTACTATTTTTTTTTTTGAAGAAATCGAAAGTGCATGTTCCACTAAGTATATACACCAAAATGTACTGCATTTGGCCTAATAGAATTCCCGCTAGCGAGCTCTGAACACCTCACGTTATTCCTTGCCCACCCGGTATTTATCATTCAAAATTTTTCGATTTTTCCTAATATTTTATTAAGAAAAATGCATCGAAAAATTGGAAATTGGCGTGGGTTCTTCAATCCCTTCTCCAGAGAACACGGTGGAACAAGGCGTCGTTTCCTGCCGAGAGAACCGCGGGGAATTTCGTAACCGAGATTCTAGTTTCGCTTAGAACTATTCTACATATCTCAAGATTTTGCGAACCTGTTGTATGTCGGTATGCCTTCAATTTGTTATCTGTTTGGATGTGTAAATAGACAGTCGGATAGAAATTTCACGTTTCATAGATTTCCACAATCAGAATCTATTAAAAAACAGTGGATTAGTTTTTGACAGCGAGGGAACTGGTATCCAACTACAAACAGCATTTTGAAGCGTCTTGCTTTGTCTACGCATCCGCAGTTTTAAATTCAATATCAATTCAAACAAGAAATTTGCTGAAACTAGATCATGTATAAGGTGCTCTTCCAACTCTAAACGGGCCTGGCATTCTTCAAGAACAACAACCACAACAGCCTGCGCTAAACGAAGGAATGAGGTAGGCTTATCTGCAGTGTAGGGCAAACGACGCCCTAATGTGCACACGCCGATGCAACAAGCAGAAGATTCTGTTTCACGGTTTAATGCATAGGGCTGTATATCGTAGAAGTTGCAGTAGCAATTTAATTCTGCTAATGGCTCTTGTATATCGCTGTCACTGTATCAAAATCGTAGTCGTCACTACCGGTCTTGTTTCATATTCATAGTCCATTGTGATGCCAATTGACAACTAACTGATAGCGTCCATGTGTGACGTTGCGTATTCGAAACTCCTTCGCACTTCTCGGCAACTTGTGACGTAACAGTTGCCGAAACATGGCGCCAGTGTCGATCACAGGGGGAGGGAAAAATGAAAGTTTTTTTTTATATATTTTATCAATTTTGAGTTCGAATTGAAAATTTTTATACATGCTACATTGTTATTGAGACCTTCATCTTTCATTTTTAACAAAGTCGTTTTGGGAGTGGAGTTTACCTTTAAGATACCACAGAGCCTTTAAAACACAGGACTACAAAACACACATTGTTATTCAATAAAACCACCGTCTGCCGCAATATCAGCCTCCACGCACTGTCGGAACCGCTGGCAGGCAGCAATGAGGTGGGTCTCCTGGATTTCTGCCATTGCCTCCACAATAGCTGGCCCGAGAGCTTTGACGGTATTGTGTGGATGCTTGTTGGACTCCCTCTCGACGACGGCCCAGACATAATAGTCCAAAGTATTGACATCAGGGGAGCGGGGGGGCCTACATGTAGGGAGGGATGTGGTCGTTAAGATTCGTGGTAATCCATGCTTGGGTGCTGTTGACCTTATCACTTGGAGCAGAGTCTTGTTGAAAAACATACAGCCTACCACGTGCTACAGCAGTAATCCAGGGTGCATGACTCTTGCGAACTTTGAACACGAACGAACTGGCGACTTTCGGGAATGCGGCAATGTCGGAGTGTCCTGCAGCTAAGGAGACGATGACAGCATGTTGCTTTATTTGCTGGCTTAACTTTAGATCCACCATGTTTATCTGCCTCGTTTCGGAATTGTTAAATAGCATGACGTATTGACTATTACGTCATACTCACGTGTTCTCAAATGCCTGCCACATCCAGTAAATACTGGGTCGGTGCAAATGAAATGTCCAGCATTACAAGCACCAGTAGTGATGGCATCTTACCGTAAATTCTCTACTATAATGCGACCCTTTGTATAATGCGATTCCACTTTTTCGGCCCAAAAACCAGCAAAAATGCTATCCTCTTGTATAATGCGTTCCTCATTTTTGACTCCTCGCGAGAAATAAAACGTGCAAAAACATACATTGATAGGGAAAGCTTTCCCACTCACACATCAACAAAAAAAACCCCAACAGTACATCAATTTTCTTAATAAAAAAACAAGTAATCTTTATTCAGTTTAACATTAATCTAATTAATGTTAAGTCTATTGGTAAAAATGGCTAAATAATGTTAGGCTTATTTCTAAAAATGGCTAATTAAAGTGAACCTTTAGTCAAAAAACACTAGTCTGCATGGAAAAAATTGAATATCTACCTTTATTTATTAATAAACAACATTTTTAGACGAAAAATTATAGCCCATGGAGGCCGCCATCTTTCCCCGAATGCGCAAAGGAACGTGGGAATTATGTGACGTCAGGTATGGCCTGCGCAAAACAAGGCCAACTACAGATGAGAACGTGTAGCTGCAACAAGCGATCCAGCTTTAAGAAATAACGTGGTTTACTGCATTGCTTACGGCTGTAATAATAGGTCTACAACAAACAAAACTTGCAGCTGGCATAAGTTGCAGCTAAAAAACCAACAACTGTTTTGAAGCAAAGCTTGCATAATATTAACAGGGAAATAGTCAGGATGTATTCGGATCATTTTACCGAATCCTGTTATGAGAGAGATTTAAAGGGAGAATTGTTAAGGGCCGCAAGAAGCAAAGTAGGCCGTCTCCTGAAGCCGGACGCGATACCGACGGTTTTCGTTCATTGGCAACCTGAACAAACACCAAGGAGAATACTATCCAAACAGCTCCAAAAATACAAAGACCGAGGAAATGAAATGTCAGGTAAAAGGAACGAGGTTAAAATATATCGCCGAACTTGATCGCATTAGGCTTAACACGCGAATGATAAAATAGATTACTGTTAACCTTTACCCAGTTGGCGATATTAATTAATTTTTACAAAAACAGAGGAAAAAAAAACCTAAGAATTCTTAATATTTATAATCCATTCAACGTCGAATATGGTTACTGTAAAACTAGAGGCATAAAAACTAGAATGTAAACGGTTTCACTGGTTTGGCTTCCATTTCTCCCTCCCGCTGCCTCTGCTCAACCTCATTAAAACTGGATCGACTGTTACAGCTGCACGTTCTCATCTATGTTGGCCTTGTTTTGTGCAGGCCATACCTGAAGTCACATAATTCCAGTGTTCCTTTGTGAATTCGGGGAAAGATGGCAGCCTCCATGGGCTATAATTTTTTGTCTAAAAATGCTGTTTATTAATAAATAAAGGTAGATATTAAATTTTCTCCACGCAGACTAGTGTTTTTAGACTTAGATGTATAAAATATCAACAAAATTTTTTTGACTAAAGGTTCACTTTAATGTTAGGACTATTGTTATCAATAGGTGATTAATATTAGGCCTATTATATACGAGGGCTGAAAATTAAATAATGGCAACTTAACCTTGAAACTCGCAGAAGGGCGGGCATGCGCAAATAGGATATGGGAGCGGTGAGGTGGCACTGTTGTCGATGTGTAGAGTGCAAAAAACAGTCGATCTGCTTAGAAGGGTAGTTGTTGTGTGCCGTTAAAGTGAGGAGTTTCGTTTCCATCGCTCTAAAGCATGTTTTCAAAAGATGATCAGCTGTCGTGGCTTAAAATCGAGGTTGCCCGTGGCATAAGTGCAACAGAATGCTATCGAGGATTAGTGGAAGCCTGTGGCACAAATGCTTTACCGTATAGGACAGTAGCACGATGGGTTCAAGCATTTCGTTCGGGTCAGAATGAGACTGCGGATTTGCAACGCACAGGTCGGCCCTCCATTCCTCAAGAGCAGATTGGCATCCTGAGCAGTCTCCTTACCATAGACCGCCAATGGACTGTCCGAGAATTATCCTTAGAGGTTGGTCTGAGTCATCAAACGGTGTGGTGCATAATGAAGAAATCTCTCAACATGAGGAAAATTGCTTCCCACTGGGTTCCACATCGACTAACCGAAGTACAGAAATGGCACCGGTATGCACTGGCTGGCACCCACTTGGAGAGATACCGCAACGAAGGAGACGCATTTCTGCAGCGTATTGTCGTCATTGATGAGACATGGGCACGAGCCTATGAGCGTGAATTAAAGCGTCAATCAAATGAATGGCGTCACCAAGGTTCGCCACGTCCACAGAAATTTCGACAGGAACCCAGTCAGGTGAAAGTTATGCCGATTGTGGCATACGACTGGGACGGCGTGATTCTTACACATGCTGTACCTCTGTACCTGAAGGACAAACTGTCAACACAGATTACTATTGCCGATTTCTACAGCACCATCTGCGTCCAGCTATGCGGCGCAAACGTCCACGTTTATTGCACAACAATCTCCCTATTGTGTTACATGACAACGCTCGTTGCCATGTTGCAAACAAAGTCACTCTCCTATTGCGACGGTAGCAGTGAGAAATCCTGGAACACCCTCCCTACTCACCCGACACGAGTCCTTGTGACTTCGATCTGTTTCCGAAGTTGAAGGAACCCCTCAGAGGTCACAGATTTCATGACGTTTCATCTGTACTCCACGCAGTAGGGCGCTCGGTCGCTCACATCAACAATCAACACCATGCCACTGGCCTACAACGGCTTCCCGACATTTGGCAAAAGGTTATAAGCTTTGCTGGTGATTACATAGAAGGAATGTAATGCAATTGTACTTGTAAGTTCATTAAAAAGTGATTTATACCTATGTTGCCATTACTTAATTTACAGCCCTCGTACTGTATATATAGTCCAAAGCTAATTACTGCTCAGCCTAATGTTAACAATAGGTAATTGCTGTTAGGTCAATTGTTAAAAACAGCTAATTGATGTTAGGCCTATTGTTGTTAACAGGTAATTAAGTCTAATGTTAAGTCTATTGTTATCAATAACTAATAAATGCTAAACCTTTTGTTAACACTAGCTAATTGATGTTAGGCCTATTGTTATCAACAAGTAATTACTGTTATGAATTGTTAGCGACTGTTGTAATCTTATGCATGTTGTGTACAGCCTGTGTAGCTCTTAATGCAGACAACGCGAGAAGCTATGATAAACGTACAATAACTTTATACTAGATAACATACAAATTACTTCGAGTTTGCAATATTTTACATACTGATCTGCCCACTGTGTACACTTAGTTTACCTCAAATATTCAGGTTAATACTCGAATAACTGTTGCGCATCATTTGTTCGAAGACCACGAGGATGCGTTTATGGTACTCCCCTGGCCCCCAAACTCCCTGGATTTAAACCCCATAGAGCATCTGTGGGATCGCCTCGATCAGGTTGTTCGCACCATGGACCCTCCACTGCGCAACCTACGGCAGCTCGCCACAGAACTGGAGTCGGCATGGCTTCACATCCCTGTCAATACCTTCCAGAACCTTATTGACTCTCTGCCTGCTTGTCTCGCAACTGTCCGTGCCGCGAAAGGTGGTTATTCTGGCTACTGACAGGTGGTCACATTAATGTGACTGGACTGTGTATAATTTTCTATTGGAGGAATTGTTGTTGCGAGGAGTGGTATAAGGAGAAAGTGAGGGCTTTGCGCACACTATCTTATTTCTCCTCTATGGTAACAGCTAGAAATTAGCGTGAATTTTCTTTGAGTGCTGAGGGATGGCATTAATTTGGGAGAACTTAGCATTATTATTTTGAGTGAGTACCATTCGAAGTTAGTGCATCGAAGTAAGTTTTCCTTTAGATCAGTGATCTTTTCACGGGAGAAATGTTCATTTATTAATATTTCTATAGAATTTAATTTTCTTCAAACTATACTACCGTTTGTGAAAATTGCAACGCCCCAGAAAGAATGGCCCAAATCTACACTCGGAGCCAGCAATAAGTGTGAACGGAAAGGTCAGTGTTACAGCATTTTCAATCAGTCAAACAAAATGGAAAAGTGAAAATAAGTGCCAGTAGGCCTCGTCGACATCAAAGGACACAAAATCAGAATGCGAGTTGGTTCTAACGGGGCAGAATCAAAGGCATCCTACAAGTATGTTTACGCACGAAAATTTGAAAGCCTTCATAATGATCAATGTACTCCTGATCTGATGCATTTTTTTATTTTGTTGTCATTGGCCTCGGTGGCTGAGTGGTCGATTGTCTCTGATGCCCGAGGACGCGGGTTCGATCCCAGCCGAGGACGACGAGCATTTTATCAGGGGGGGGGGGGTTATCCTGAGATCATGCACTTCCGTCCTGATATGGCCATAGTACAGTAGAAACCCGTTAATATGTGACCACTTAATACATGATTTTCCTTCGGTCCCTTCCCCTTGAAAGCTGTTTCTGATTTTCCTTCCATAGCCACAAATTTTGATTTGTTCTCCTGTGTGTACTCTTCGCACGCCACGAGAAGACCACTGAGTTGCTTAATGTGCTCATATGGTGTCGCTGTAGTAGCTGATCAGTCTATAGTTACAGGTATTGGACATTGAAACTGAAACACCTGGTAGAAATCCAAAATCTTTATTTAATAAGGTGTTGGGGCACCGTGGGCAGCCAGCACAGCAGCAACACGTCTTGGGAAGGATCGGTAGAGGTCCTGCACAGTTTGCACCCCAAACCATTACTGATCCACCTCCGTGTTTGACTGTGGCTGCCAAGCAGTCTGGGTTGTAGGCATCAGAGGGGCTCCTCCAGACGAATACCCTCCCTGTTGTTTGGAAGACAGTGTAGCTGGACTCATCCGAGAATATGACGCGTTTGAGGTCATCCAACGTCCAGGTTTTATGCGTCCGGTACCACTGAACCCGCTTGGAGGCATTTGTACTACTGATGAAAGGCTTCGGTATAGCAACCCTGCCATGGATGTTGGATTTATGCAGGTAACAACGGATTGTCTTCGTGCACACAAGGTTCATTCTTCCTGGAGGTGTGTATTCATTTCTGCGGTGATTTCTGCGCGGTGGTTTTCCGCTTTCGTGCAACAATCCTGGTCAATGTCCTGAAGTCTCTTTCCGACAACTTCCGTTTTCTCCTGCAGTTGCTCCTCCTGGACGTGGTTCGTCCTTCCTGTTCATATGCACACATCACCCTGGATACTGTAGCACGTGAGACATCACAAAGTGTGGCAGATTTGGACACAGATGCACCTGCTAGACGCGCGCCAACAATCTGCCCTCTTTTGAAGTCGGATATGTCTCCCATTATAGCGCTCTCCACAGACAATTTGAAGCTTACTATCGAACTTTTCTACTGGAGTGACTACCAAGAACTCTGACACACAATTCATTGATATGCATACGATTAATTACTTAGCAAAAGGTTCTATTCAACCCTGGGGGTATCCAGTGCTATTTGCGAAGGTGTTTCAGTTTCAATGTCCAATACCTGTATGAAGGGAGGAAAAGCGCTAAAATCAAGTAGCACAAAAATGACTTCTGTCAGTGTTTCCAAACAAATGAAAACGTTTGCATGGAGAGGTAGATACTTGGGATATATGGAAAAAATAAAAGACAATCATCCTATTGCTTACATCAATGAAACATAGATAGACTCAAATTTGGCTGTTTTCCCCCCAACACTGAATCGATTCATCTGCAACTTCAGCGACACCATATTAGCACATTAAAGCTGGTTTTACACTAGCAATCTTTCCCGGAAAAGTGGCGGGCTGTACCCGCGAAAATTGTTTACACTATCCACAAGCGAGGCCGTGCACGGGTCAGATGAGCGCGCTAACTTTCCCGAGCTGGCTTTCCCGGGTGGTGCGGCTCGCTTCACGAAAACGAGGCCCATCTCCGTTGATACGATCAAAACATAAGAAAAAATGGGGGAAGATAAGCCGGGCATCGAAGCAATGGTGCATGTGAAAAGAATAAAGGTGAAAATCATTTTTTGAGTTTTTGTTATTGTTACTGACATGTTGGCCTCCATGTTTGTTACAACGGAACAGGAAATGACGATTACAATAAATTTGTCTTCGCCACTTACTCGGCGAAAGATGCTTTTAATGTAAACAGTTAAGCAGCTACGGCAGGCTCTAGCAAAGCGAGCGCAGCCCGGGTAGCCATTCCCGCTTATAAAGCGTGCTAGTGTAAAACCAGCTTAAGAAACTCAGCGGACTTCTCGTGGCATGCCGACAGTATACAGGGTGTTTCAAAATTATGTACAATAAATTTAGTGACATATTCTTCAAGTCAAAAGAAGACGAAAATGTTCTATAGCACTTTGTCTGGAAACGATTTATTTACGCGATACAGCCAACTAAGCCAACAGCCAACTAAGGAATTGTTCAAACTGTCCGCCACCAGCTCGCACGCACGCTTCGGCTCGTTGCATGAGCGACCGTCTGATGTCATGGAAGAGTTCGTCGCCAGCATTACAAACAGTTTGGCATGCATTTTCAATTCGTTGTCGCAGATCCATAATGTTAGGAACTTCTGTGCTGTAGACGATCGTTTTCACATGACCCCACAGAAAAAAGTCCAAGGGATTAAGGTCGGGTGATCTTGCAGGCCAGGCTACCGGTCCACCTCGACCTATCCACCGATTCGTGTATGCAGCATTAAGGTGTGCTAGCACGACATGGATGAAATGTGCTGGAGCGCCATCATGCATGAACCACATGTTAGATCTTATCAAAAGAGGAACATCTTCCAGTAATTCTGCAGAAACAAAAGATACGTTCGCCTAGTCAATCGTGGCAGCAACACATAAGGGCCAATTAAGTTTTTTCCGACAATTCCACACCAAATGTTCACGGAGAAACGCTCTTGATGCGCTCGAGCTCTGGTAACGTGCGGGTTAGTATCTGCCCAATGGTGCTGGTTGTGAGAATTTACGATTCCTGTCCGGGTGAAGGTTGCTTCGTCCGTGAAAAGTATCTGGCTGAGACAACTAGGGTCTGCAGCATGACGACGTTGTATCCATTGGCAAAATCGTTGTCCGTTGGGTTCAGTGCCTGAACCAGTTGCAGGTGGTATGGATGCAAAAGCTGACGGTGAAGAATGCGCCAAACAGATGAGTGCGGAATGTGTACCGTGGAAGAAATACGACGGGTGCTTGTCTGTGGTTCATCATGTATGATG
>JAHWFO010050193.1:315471-340260 GCA_023313115.1 Rhysida immarginata
CAAAACCTACGAGAATCTTACTGACTCACTCCCACGCCGTCTACTGCGGTCCGTGCCAATAAAGGCGGTTATTCGGGATATTACGTGGTGGTCATAATAATGTGACTCGAATCTGTATTAAGTCATCATTAGATAGGGGGGGGAGGGGTTTGAAAATGCTGACGATTGATGATGAGGGGGAGGGAGGTGGTATATTTCACTGACGTCAGCACCAACGAAACGGGGCCGACGATATTTATACATGACGAAACAAATTTAATCAATAATTAATTATTTGAATGACGCATTCAAGCTTTGAATTTCAAAGTGGGCAAAAAATATAAATTTCGTTTTTATTTTAATTTTATCTTCTTTCTTTTTCTCTGGTTTTTCTTTGTCAATCACATATCTGAGAAAAGCGAGGCCTAGGAGAGAGACAGGCCCAGAAACTCAAAAGTCATCTGACCATCTTAGTCCAAGCAAAAATGTAACCTAGTCTCCGTCATGGATTTTAATAATCAGTATTTTTTCGTTTGTTGGAAACAATGAAGGCTACAATGTTGCTCGGACTAAGATGATCAGATGACTTTTGGGTTTCAGGGCCTGTCTTTCTGATTGGTTTTGTAAGAAAAGCATGTGACGTGGTTCTCATAGTTTATACGCAGTACGATTGGCTGTTATTGTTACCATGCTACAATCATCCTCAGTAGGTTTCTTCCCAACCCTGTGAACAAAGGAAGATTAACTGCACCTCTTCCAGAAGATGAAGAGCAAGTGGGAATGTTTTTGCTAATCTTTCAAAATCTTTAGTCTAAGCATGGACTGCAAGAGGAAACCGAATTTGAATTTCGTCAAATACCTTATAATGCATCTTGTCCATCGATACAAGAGACGGTACAGAAAAGAATTTGGCTTGTACCTTATAATTACAGAAATTGTGGCTTGTATCATGCCTCATTGAAAATCACAGCAGATCACGATTGAAAATTTTGCAATTGGATGGGTACCTCAGACAAGAGCCCGAAGAAGAGACCGGTTAGAATTGCAGCACAAAGACAAAGTGAGCTAATGACCATCTTTAACGACGAACTAAATCAAGAATATGTTGAAAGGTTGGACAACTGTGAAGGTAATAACTGTTTCATGAAATTATAGCATGCATTTACACTGAACGACCAATTTATTAGAGACACCTCTTACGGAAAATGGATCGGCCTCCCAGTGACACCCAAACAATGGAACAGGCCGAAGTGGCGTATAAAAGGGATGCATTGGATCACAAGTTGCAGTCAGCAGCAGAAGTGGACCGAATATGGGTAAATCCAAGGATTTGACCGATTTTGAACGAGCCATGATCGTTGGAGCTCGACGGGCGCAGTTGCAACAGTGTCAAGGATATTCCGTGAATAGCAGTTATGCCAAAAAACAACCTCCAACAAACACAACTCCGGACGAAACAGGGCCGTGGATGAACGAGGCCAACGGCGACTGGCACGAATCATCCACAGCAACAGGACGGGAACAGCCCAACAAATTTCAGCGCAGTTCGATGAAGGAGCATCCCAACCTATTTCGGAGTACACATTGCACCGAGCTGGGTTTAACATCAGGCGGCCAGTACGGGTACCGTCACTGTCACCGCAAAATAGGAAAGCGTGCCTGCTGTGGGCACGCGGACATCGCCACTGGACACTGGATGAGTGGAAAAAGGTCGCCTGGTCCGACGAATCGCAGTTCCTACTTTATCATGCGGACGGCAGACTGCGCATCTGGCGCAGACAGCACGAGGCCATGGACCCATCATTTCAGCAGACAACCGTACAGGCGGGTGGAGGAGGAGTGCTGATCTGGCGTGTTTTCTCTTGGGACACACCGGGTCCTCTGATATCCTTAGACACATCCCTGAATGCGACACACTACTTGAACATTGTTGCCGATCAGGTGCACATTGTGTTCTCTGGTGGTGACGGACAGTTTCAGCAGGACAATGCTCCCTGTCACCGTGCTCGAATGGTCTTGGACTGATCGAGGAACATGACGGAGACGTCCACCTGCTTCAGTGACCATATCGGTCGTCCGATTTCAACCCGATAGAACATTTATGGGATGAAGTGGTGAGAACCATCCGACGCCTTCCCACACTACCGTCCAACCTGCACCAATTACGGGACGCTGTGTTGTCAGCCTGGGCTGCTATTCCTCCGCACCTTGTTTCAGGCAGTTCTCACCGCTATTAGTGGGGTGTCTCTAATAAATTGGTCGTTCAGTGTATATGCCTTAGTTCTAAGACATTTAATTAATTTTCCGATGTACCACTTCCAGTGGAACAAAAATTATCGTATTTCTATTGTAAATAATAAGTAAGAATGGAATGAAATATAACTGTTTTCAGTTTTTTTAATAACTTTTTTTAAGTAGGGGAGGGAGGTTGAAATGATGATAATTGATGACGTTGGGGGGCGGCGTAAAAATGCTGTAATTTTGATGACGTAATACATGAACGAGCCCATTCCATCATAATAATCTATTTTAATGTTGAGGTTATCCAATACTTTTATTCAATAGATCGAATTAAAGTTTCATTCAATGCGTTAAGTTTTTAAATATTATTAAAGGTTCTCTAAGTAAGCTACATGCCATGAAAGTAGATAGGCCTGTCAAAATGAGGTAAAATTTAAATCCAAAAATATTTTAATTATTTTTTGTTTATACTTTTATTTTTCCTGTAAAAAAAAACGACAAATCAAATTACTTTGGAGATTTTACGAGGAAATCGATATTTACTGGGAGAAAGATGAAACCGAAACTTTATAATAGCAATCAGTTTGAATTTAATAATGCTCTTTAATTGATTTATTTAAAACTGAAATTTAATTTTTGATCTTTTTATTTTTATTTTTTTTTCATTGATAAAATTTTTAACCGCTTTTCCAATAAATATAGTTCTTATATAACGGATGAAACTTGCCAGCAAGACACAACAAAACCCAACTGGAAGCTACTGCCCTCTGTCGGTAAAACTTGTATTTACTGGCATTGCTTTTTTTTCTTTTCTGATATGCAAAAAAATGTAAAAATTTTTTTTTATTAATATTTTGTATCAGCAGCTTACGATAAAAGTTTTATTAACATAGAATAAGAAATTTGAATATAGAATTCACAGGAGCTATTGCGTATTTCAATATTGACCCGTCTTCACTGTTTGTTTTTTTTTTTCGCTCATAATGTAAACAAAATTACTGAGGTAAAGATTTGATTTAATTTCATAGAAAGATATCCTATTGTCATATTAAACAAGCGCATTCGCTACAAGTTATGCGTCATTAACTGCTTGCCAAGTGCGCACAACATTCGGAACTGCGCATCTCATCTACTCTTGGATAAAGCTCATAAAGTAGTTGATGTAATTGATCAATAAATTTAATTATCGTTGCATTAATATAGAATTAAGATCAAAAGGTAATAACCTCTAAAAGAAATGGCCTCTTTTATATTATTAAAAAAAGATTAGCAAATTTTTGTAGGCTTTCCTTTCTAGATACTGATTTTTTTTTCCCCTTAAAAAGTTCGTTATTGAGTCTGTGCATGTGTCGCAAAAATGTTTAGATTTTTGAAATTTTGACTTCTGATTCTTAAAGATCATGAAAAAGTAGAATAAGAATGTCTCGAAGACCGAGCCTCTATCTTTTTGTCTTCAGACTTTCAACTGGATTTTATCGATGAAAACAAAGAGATAGAGGGTTGGTCTTTGAGACGTTCCTACTCTACTTTTTGATGATCTTTCAGAATCCGAAATCAGAAATTCAAAAATTTTTAATTTTTATTGGAACACGCACAAACAGACACAAATGTACCCGTATTTTTAAAAAATTCGGCACGGTTTTACAAAACCTAATTACTAATAGCGAATTATTACTATTTTGCAGTATTGCAAATAAAACTAGTTGAGAATGCGTGGTACTGCACTGTTAGAACAATGTCAAAAGCGCAAGCCAGTTAAAAGCATCGTTACTGTATTCGCCAAGTCGGTCGTTCTGTTGCCAATTTTTTTCGAAATTTTTGATTTTGGCTTCAGATTCGGAGAGAGCATCAAACAGTAAGTAAAAGTTATAATATACAAAAATGTCCTATCTATTCTGGAACATGTGTCCCTATTATAGCGTTTTACTTATTTTTTGATGCGCTATCCCGAATCTAAAATCAACCAGGAACCGTCCAGGTTGAACAGATGAGTAGACCATAATTGCCACTAAGTATTCCTGGAGGGTCCCGATATTGTCAATTTTATTGGCATGACTTAGTTTTTATCCAAAGCGGATTGGTGGAGGAGGTTTTGTTATGGCCTGGTGTGATTATCAAAACTACTATAAGTTCACCTTCTTCCATTCATGCAACTAACCTCACAGATGATCAGCTCTTCCAGAAGGCAATGTATCTTGACATGAAGCAAAGACAATAAAAAAACATGGTTGCTGAACCAAAACATCACAACTTTAGATTGACCTGCAAGCTGTCTCGACTTAAACCTCATATAAAATATATGGGGTGATCTTGAGAGGGCAGTTAATGCCAATGGCAAGCAATACAATTCAGTTACAAAACGTGCTGCCTGGGAAGATATTCCCAGTGAAAGACCCCTCAAACTAGCAGAAGCACTAGTATCTTTCAACTTACTTTTAAAAAAGGGGAAAAAATGGATTACTAAAACCTTTCTAAAATTTCTATGGCATCAATGTTTCTAATTTTTTATTACACTTCTGTTTTCAGAAAATGGTCAGAAAATGCTTATCTTCAACTATTTATTCACTTTCTTGCTTAAAGGGCAAATGAGGTCAAATTTTAGAAACTATAAAATTAAGTAAATAATTAAAGGAAATTCTAAAATTCCATAATGTACGAGGGTAGCCCAGAAAGTAATGCACCACAATTTTTTTCTTCAGCAATTATTTATTGAATACAATGAAACTTAGACACACGAAAGAATGATGTTTCTTCTACACTTCCTATTTTCCCACATAATCTCCGTCCCGTTCTATGGCCTTCCTCCAGCGAGACACAAGGGCGTGTATCCGCTGTCGGTACCAGTCCTTGTATTGCTCACGCAGCCATGTCTTCACTGTGCGAATCACATCTTCGTCATCCTCAAAATGCCTTCCACGAATGGGACTTCAATGGCCCAAACAAGTGAAAGTCTGAGGGAGCTAGGGCAGGGCTGTAGGGTGGATGGGGTAACACTGTCCAACCCTGTTTCGTGAAGTGTTCCGACGTCCCCAAAATGGTGTGACAGCCGAGGATGGTCGCCCCGACCGCGGCAAATCTTGGAGCTCCGCCGAACCGCTTTCTGATGGTCTCACCAATGACGATAAGAAAGGAAGACCGGACAATCCTCTGTTTTAAGTGATCCGCGCAGCTTTCTTCGCGCATCACGTCATTTGATGTACTTTTGCCCGCACCGTTGGAGGGCGTAATTATCGTATATTAAAATAAAGAGAAATGATCTTATTTATTCAAATAAGTTATGTATTTAATAAATAAGTAAAAAGTATATGTTGCATTCCCTAAACGTTGTTTCTTTTATTAAATCGAAACCGTGTGAAATCGAAACTAAAAGTGTTTGATTCCACTCAGCTCTTCGATTGTCTCATGACGGTTGATAATCATTTCGAAAAGCAATCTGCAGCTGATTCAAATGAAATATGTCATTGGGACGCTGGTGTGCAGATCCAGGTTATTTCAACAAACGAGTATATATGTATAAATCATTGCTGTCATGCTAAATTTAAGTTGTGTAATTTTAATCTTTTATATCCATCAGTTTAAACAAGAACAGATGACCCCCCCCCCCACTTCATCTGTTCTTGGTTTAAATTTTTATAAATTTGAAGTTTCTATTGTTTTATACTTTGGTTTGATTCTGTTTAACATATGAATTAGATTGTATTTTTGTTTTGTATTAATTGTGTGATGATTATATTTGTTATTTCTTGTAAATTCTTTTATCTATTCCTGGATGTAATAAATAATTTCTGTCTTACTTTTGTTGTGCTAGAATCTTATTAAACGTTGAAGTTATTACTCATATGAATTATTAATTATATAAATTATTTACCTTACGATAATTTTATTGAATTATAAATATACAATTTTGGTGGTGTTGTATATAAATATATATTTATTAACTTTCATCTTTTTTAAAAGTCTCAATTTTTTATTGTTAGTAAATTTTTCTTTAATTATTTAGGAATTGCCATAAAAATTCTGTGTTAATTAAGATGCGTTAATTAATTTAAATTTAACAACAATAATTTTTAATCGTAATAATCGCGAGCAAATAAAAAGAGGAAATTTCTTAAAACAAAGAGGTTGTTTGAGGCTAATTAAAGAAATGTAAAAAGAAAGGCTGCTTGGAGGGTAGAATTGTTTCAGCCCGCACCGCTAGCTAGTAATGGCGCTAGTTGGAGGCATCATTTTCTCCTATGGGAAAACGTGAATTGTCCGGTCTTCCTTTCTTATCGTCTTTGGTCTCACCCTCTGTGTCCAGCGACTACTTCTGTCGACTGCTGATGCTCCGTAAACTGCACATAAACGTTTGTGAATGTTTCCGACCGTTTCTTGCTCCGCAGTAAGAAATTCAATGACGACATGCTGTTTGTAACGTACATCACCCAATGCCGTATATTAAAGATAGACTCCGAATCCTATTGTTAACAGCGGCAAAAAGTGAAGCAAATTGAGCCATGACAGTTCTGGGCAGGAGTGAGCCGTGGAGTAATTAGCTGTCTGGCTGCTTTGTTTTTGAAGATTTTGGGCCCGAGGAATAATTAATTCAAAACCATTATTCAAAGTTGTTCTGCGTACAACTGTACAAACAGACAAGAAAAAGGATCAGGAATCATTTTCCATAAAAATAAATCAAAAATATACGTAACTAAAATGAGAATACGTAACTGAAAGACAATCGAAACGAAATTGAAATTGAAACCATGAACGAAAAATTGTTTATAAAATATAATAAAATACTTCAAATACAAAGATAAACGAAAAGATAAACTTATCACTCCGTGATCGGCGTGTGAAAGAATTATTAATCAGCTACTCTCGTGTTTAGCCATGTATTTTGCATCATATTCACTCACTTTCAGCCATGACAGTTCTGGGCATGGAGCTTCCCAATTTGCTTCAAGTTACAACAATAGAATTCGGAGTCTATCTTTAATATACGTCATTGACATCACCTACAGACGCCATGTTGTTCCATTGCTGCGCGTACGCTATCTGTCGGAAGAAACGGAAACTTTGCACGCGCACTCCGAAAACTTCAAAGAATGCATATCTCAAGTTTCGCATTCGTACCATTGTTGGGGACAGAGAAAAAAATTGTGGTGCATTACTTTCTGGGCTACCCTCGTATAATTTAATTTTGATAATTTTTCTTATATACGAGGTCTGTTCAAAAAATACGTGGACTGACTTCATAAAACAAAATATACTTTATTTAGAAGTTACACATCTGGGTCCCCTTCAAAGTACTCTCCTCCCCGACGCACACACTTATCCCAACGGTGTTTCCACTTTTGGAAACAGCCCTGGAACGCTTCTTTTGTGATGTCCTTCAGCGCCTTCGTCGCATTTGCCTTTATGTCGGGAATCGTCTCAAATCTCCTTCCTTTCAAAGGTCTTTTGAGTTTGGGAAACAAGAAGAAGTCACAAGGAGCGAGGTCAGGTGAGTAGGGTGGGTGAGGAAGAACAGTGATCGAGTGTTTGGCCAAAAACTCTCGAGTTCTGAGGGCTGAATGGGCTGGAGCGTTGTCGTGACGAAACAACCAGTCACCTCTCGTCCACATTTCTGGCCTTTTCCACTCGTCCAGTGGCAGTTTTTCCGAGTTTAACACAAAATTTCACAGCAACTCTTTGCTCGTTCAAGTCACTCATTCTAATAATCCGCCAAACGCAAAAAAACACACTTCACCAACAACCGCGTAGCTAATCAACCAATACTGATATTTGCAATCAAAAAACTGCCTTGTAATCAGCGGATCTGTCAGAAGATGGCGACACCAAGCGATTTTGATTGGGACCAACAGGGCCCGCGCAATTCAAACTGCCTACGTATTTTTTGAACAGACCTCGTATTTAATAAATGCAACAAATATTTGCTATAAAATGAACTCCGCGTAAAAAAAATCATTTGACACAGTCGAATACAGAAGGCGTCGTTGATTTCATTGTTGGTTTCAATTTCAAGGTAACATTGTTGCTTGGACTAAGATGGTCAAGTGACTTTTGAGTTTCAGGGCCTGTCTTTCTATTGGCTTTGGGCGTGTTTTTCTAATCGCCCTAGAAGGTGTTGCCTGACAATACTTCCTAGAGAGAAGGCCTGCGCACGGAAACGTCATACATTGTTACATCATCATAATTTATGGCTTATTATTGGTAGAAATACGATTAACAGTGACTTTGTAAGATGATGTAACAACAAAGCCAACTAGAAAGTCACATGACCAAAGTAGATCTAGCAACAATCTAATCTTCATTGTTTCAATAAACAAATAGGCACTAATTGTTGAAATCCAAGATGGAAACAATGAAGATTGGATTTCTGCTAGATCTACTTTGATCATGTGACTTTTTAGTGCCCCAGCTTGTCTCGTTGGCTACGTGTAACAATGTATGACTTTTCAGTTGTTTGGCATTCTTTCTAGGAGGTGCTGCTATAGTCCATCCAGCTTTAGTCTGTACGAAATGTGATGGACATGTTAATTGCTATGCATTGTTTAATTTTTGTTGTAACAATGCCAAAACAAAGGCTGGATGGACTATAGGAGGTGTTGTGCCTGACCACAGTCAACACCGCCTATAAGAAAGCTTGCGCACGGAAACGTCATGCATTGTTAAAACGTCATAAGTAGTCATCCGAGCCAACGAGAGACAGGCCAGGGCACTCAAAAGTCACATGATCATCGGGCTCCGGGCAACAATCTATGCTTCATTGTCTCCATCTTGGATTTTAACAATCAGTATTTTTTTCGTTTTTTGGGAACAATGAAGGATGAATTGTTGTCCGGACCCCGATGATCAAGTGACTTTTGAGTGCCCTGGCCTGTCTCTCGTTAGCCTCGTAGTCATCCCAGGCAACACCACCTCTACTCAAAGACTGAGCGCGAAAATTTCATACATTGTTACATCATCATGCGGAGTCATAATTTAGGGCTTATTATCGGTAGAAAAACGATTAAACATGACTCCGTATGATGATGTAACAATGTATGAAATTTTCGCGCTCAGGCTTTGAGTAGAAGTGGTGTTGTCCGAGGCCAACAAGATAACAAGGCCTGGAAGCGGAAAAGTCACCTGACCATCGGGGTTCTAGCAACAATCCAACCTTCATTGTTTCTAACAAATGGAAAAACACTGATTGTTAACAACAAAGATGGAACTGAACTGCCATTACCTGGCTCGTATCACCGATCTTTTGCTCAAATTGACAGTCCCCAGGTTCATATCCCAACAGCAAACAAGGGGTTAAGTCCATCAAATACTCCCATACAAACAAGTCACAAGGGGTAAGTCAGAGGAACGGAGGCTAAGGCAGCTTTCTTGATCATCATTTCCGACACGACCGCTCCATCAATTTTGCAGCTGTAGCCCACAAACGAAAAACAAATTATGATGATGAAAAACACTTCCTAGAGAGAAGGCCTGCGCACGGAAACGTCATACATTAGGGACAATCATTTGTAGACACCCTGTATTATAAAATAGTTAAATTTTACTTTTATTAATAGATGATTTTTGATATCATTTGCCCTTTACACATCATTTGTTTACTTTTTTGTTAATAAATTTTGATGTTTTGAAAATAATTGTGAGTAAACATGAACCAAAAAGCCACTTTGGTAGTGTTGCTAATTGTTTTTTTTTCACATCACTGTACTTTAAAATAATTTTTATCAAAATATTTACACTTTATTTGGGCTTCAATTTTAAACATGCAATTTTTAAAATCATGAAATACTTATTTGAATCAAAAATATAATTTAGTTACATATTTGTTAATAATTGGAAGATGGGTCTTTGGAGAAATTTTTCACGCTATACCTACGATATAAATAATTAAATAGAGAAAAATAGTAAAGAAATTTCCACGGCCTGGACTCGAACCGGGGACCTTCGAGTTACCATTCTGAGCTTAGTGGTTATACATCGGGACGGTAACGGGAAGGTCCCTAGTTCGAATCCAGGCCGTGGATTTTTTTATTTTTTTTTATTTTTTTTTACTATTTTTCTCTGTTTAATTAATATTTTATTATTAAAAATAAAATTTTTTCATAATTTAATTTGTATCAAATATAATTTGCAGAAAAAAAATATTTATTAAATTTCTTTGTAATTGCATTAAAGAAATGAAAATATGCTATGAATGCACGGCGTGAAACGGAAACTATTTAAACCTTTTGCCCGCATTTCTCAGATGCTAAGCGTAAGCCAAAAAAAAACAACAAAAAAACAACAAAAAAAAAACAGAAGCTAAGTCGGCTACCGGAAATTGTATTGGGGAGCGGATGTTTGCATCGACCTGTGCTGCCATCTACTCTCAGCTTTTACTCGACACTCGGTCAATAAGTAGTGTCTTTTTACATAATTAATCATCATGATTTTAAACACAATGTAATTCTTAATATAAAATTTATCATTATTAATGGAGATAGTCAGTAAAAGGAAACTTTTTTTACTTATAAAAAAAAAATACTAAATGTGAGTTCGTTGTTTTGGTAATAACGCAAGCTCGCGCATTCTCAACTGGTTTAAGTTATTTCAAGGTCAGAACTTGCGTATGTAGAAGAGAATGATTTTTTTAAATGAACTTCTCTGAAGAATAAACTAATTTAACAAAGGAACGAGTTAAAACTGTAAAACTTTGTTTAATGAAAAGATTTTTATTAAAAAAAAAAAGCGACTAATGAGAAATCTCTGGAAAAATGTATAACTCAATATTTGCTTAATTTCAAATTGGATTGGAATGTCGGGATAGCATGCGTTTGTACATTGTGTGGATATGTGTGCGTGTGTGTGTTGAGGTCACGTGACGCGTGTAATGTCCGGCCTCTGTTGATGGCCCCACCCACTTTCCTTGTCACGCACGCTCCGCCCCGTTAACAAGCCGTCGTAATTATGATGGAATGCAACCAATCGGATGGAAGGAATTCATTGACGGGGCGGTGTCGAGCCAAATGTTCAATGAACCAATTGGCAATGTGAATGAAGCATTCGAAGATTGGAAAGACGAAGAGCAAGAGGAGTAGGTGGGGGGGTGTCTGCAACGAGAGGCTTGGTTTCACCTGAAGCACGCGACAAATGCAACACCCTCTCACGCACCCCCCCTCCCCACCTTCCTTTTGGCGCTCGCTATGACGTCAGAGAAGAGCAGCGTTATTCAGCCGCCAGTTCTTAATATCAGGTAAAAATTAGAAATAATAGAAAAAAAGGTGGAGGGAAGGATAACGCTTTCACCTTTTTTTTTTTTTTGAGTTCTGTTGCTTTTGTTGCTGGACCTCCGCTGCATTTTGATGGCAAAAAGAAAATGAGAATGGCAAGGGTTTTTTGGTGAAGTTCATTCTCGAGCAGAACAATTCCTATTGAATCGCAGTCGGTGGAGTTGTTTTTTTTTTGTCCTCTTAATTTTTTTTTCCCCCACATTTTACCTGCGTCATTAGTCGGCGTTCCTCAACGTGCGTGCGCCATTCACAAATGTTACCAAACAATACGGATTGTGCCGCTCCTTAATAATAGCCAGACCCCCCCCCCATTTTTATTTAATAATAGCAGTAACTTTTATGTATTTGTAATAATTCTTTACCGTTTTCATAACTTGCGGAGTTATCAGTCTGAAGACTCCTTTGACAATTATACGAATGGTTTATGTCCGTTTGCTATCAATAAAACTGAATAAAATTAAATTTTTTCTTATCCCCTAAACCAAAATAAGTGCAAAATAAAATTATACATGAAATGAAAAATGAGATATTAAATAAATTACTTCATATAATTTAATGAGGTTAAAAAAAAACTTAAAAAATAATAATAATAAATAATTGAATAATAAAAATGAAAGCCAGTTTTCAAGTCCTCAGTAGTTAAATTTTGGAGTCCTGATGCTCTGGTCTCAGATCTTATCTAATATTAATGTGTACATTTCCATGATGATTTCTATGATGATAACTTATGAACACTTTTCCTGAATTTTCCAACAACCAAGTGAAAAACTTCAACTTCAAAATCAATTCATAATTAAACCTCAAAACTGAAGATTTGTATCAAAGTTTGGGCAAACCCGTTAACTGGAAATAGTGCTTTACTTCATATAACTAGGACTTTAAATAGGGGTAAACAAATAAAATTTTGTATAAGCCTTTATAATGATGAAAGGCAATTAGATATCCAATTTCAGCCAATCGCACAAGCGGAAGGGCTACTTTACCTGAACACTACATTTTGATTGAAGTCAAGCGAGTAAACCAAGTGAGGAAGCAAAAGTAAACAATTAAATTTTTCCATTCCTTTTAACAATTAAGATAGTGTTACTTTTTAATTTTGGTTATTTAAAAAAAAAAAAACCATCGCCCGATTGGAACCACACCTCATTCCTTTTGCAAGTTAGCCCATTTCAGGAGTATCTTGTTTCAACAGTTTTTGCTTTATCGTGAATACGAGAAAATCTATGGGGAGCACACCCCCGATTTTTTTAAATTTTTTTTATTTACCTAATTTATAATAATACTTAGCTTCGACAATGACGTGAGAATAATTTAAGCGTCAAGCTCCTTGCTGTAGATCTAGAAGCAAAGCAATGACACTGAAGGACGTCAATCTCTCCATTGACTGCAAATTCAAGACCATCTTGTGAACATTCGTTAAATTAGTCCAATCTTAAGCAGCTGCGTCTTCTGTTGTCAAAGAAGCATCATAAAGTTGTTATATATGAAATGTTTTAAAGTTCCTGAAAAAAATTAAAAAATGCGCTGGACCTATCGGATCTCATCAGGCTAAGTATTATTATTGGTTGAGGTGATAAGAAAAAAAAAATCAATTTTATTCAACTATCTAAACGCATATTTACAAATTCATCAATAAAATTGTTTGTGTTTTTAACTGAAAACTAAACAACAAATAAATTTATAAGAACGTTAATCAAACCTACTTTCATAATTTTTTTTTCTTTTTGATTTATTAAAAACTATATTCCAACTTTTTTAAAGTTTTTTAATCGCTTATTCGGCCATCTTACTTTTGAGAATTGTTTAAATAAAATAAATTAATAATAAAAATTCTGAATAAAGCACCTTCTAAAAGAAAAAAGTTGTCGATACCTATTCAAACGAGAAACGCCTCAAATGCAAATAGCGTTACGTAAGTAACACTCGCTCTAAATAAATATCATTTACCGCTTCGCTAATGATAACACGAAACAATCGATTAAAATTTCAAATAGCTAAATTCTTTAAAAAACATTATGTAAGAAAAAAAAAGGGAGAATGAATTGATTTAAATTAATTTTATAAAGTAATAAATTAACTTTCATATTGCCTCAATAGATGGCGCCACGGATTTCGTTAACTCACTATTGCTCTTTTTGAATTTATGTGGATAAACCTAATAAAAAAGGTCATTAATTTTTAATTTAATCTACTAAAAATATTATTTAATCCTTAATTTTATAAATACTCCCTTATTCAATAATAAATAATAAAAAATGGCCAAAACTAAACGTTTACTTTCTTTTATGTCCCAAATAGAAATTATGCAAAGTTGGAGAGAACATCTTCTGCGTATTTAAAATGAAATTTGTAACAATAAAAAACAATAAATAAAGAAACAAAATTTTAAATAAGTTGTAAATTCACTTTTGAAAACAGAAATACACTTGAAGAATCCACTGTATAGCCAAAAATTCGAATTTGGACGTTTTGTGTGCATAACTTGTAACGTTAACGATTATTTCAAGTTACAATAAGAGCGTTGACATAAATTTAAGACTAAGATCTAAATTCAACATTCAATGTACTCGGAATCTTCCAGAATACGATAAACACTTTGTGAAGTACCCGAACCCTTAAATTTATAAAGTGTAGACGCTCCAGAGACAGGTACTTTCCATTTTCACGATGAATTTCAAAGCCTCTTTAGAGTGTTGTTTTAAAGGTACGTAGAGAAAAAGAATAGTTTTTATAATCATTTTAGCTTTCCAATCATTAAAATCGAAATTACTTGAAAGCTTTATTAAATTTTTCTATACTAATAGAATCCATTCACTATGAATTTTGTGCTCTTGATTAGAATAATCATTTTGCTTTCAAATCAACAATTTTTTATGCTATAAACCTTTGAATTAAGATTCCTTCATTTCTGTCGAAAATAGAAAACAAATTACTAAGGAAACTCAAGTTTATTTCTTGCAATATTCTGCTATATTTAGAAAAACAGTAGTTTTTCCTTCGAATTTAGACTGTCATAAATTTGTGAAGTAGTTTAGAACGCCACATTCAGTAACTGCATAATAACTACCTGTTATTGCTAATTATGGTATTAAAAACAGCTGAGATTCCAGAAGTAGATATGGACGTTGTTAGGTGACTCAAAACCATCCTTCACTCTAATATTACAGTTTAATAGAAAGATAACGCAACATCATTATAGAAGTAGACATTTTTCTGTATTAATAATCATATACAAGATTCCACAAGCAATACACATTTAAGATCATGGATAAACAAAGATGGAAAATCTATTTTCGTAACCCATCTTAACGATAATCAACACAAATTCAGACCAGTTCAAAACTCTATGCAAATCTTAAGAACAACTAGGCTACAGGATAATGAACCTGGATTTGGAAGTTTACAAAGCAGAATTGCAACAGAAAGAATAGCTTCTTAACATTCAAACGCAGCTACTACTGGATCATTTACTGGACATATTAAAAATACATATAAATAATTGAATATTCATAAAATTCTGAATTTCTTTTATATTATCGCAGTTTTTAACAATTAACACTTTTCATTGTCAAAATTCCATTTTTTATAACAATTGTTATTTAAATAGTAATTTAAGATTCGTATATGTCATTTTAAACTGCATCGATCAAATAGTTTCTTCAATTGTATGTAGATCGCCCGGATGAAGGCGGAGTGCTGAAACGAGTCGGCAATAAATGATATATTTAGTATTGCTTATGGGATCTTATAAATTAACAATATATCATAATGCTTTTATAGTTTCTTTCATACGTGTTTTAATTTCATTCTAATATATTTTAATGAATTAACATCTTTGAAGTCGTATTTTGATTTTTCCTCGGGCTTCCTTCTAACGATGACGATCATAGTCATTGACGAAAGTGGCTTGTCAGGGAAGCGCGAATTCCTTGTGTCGTGAAGGTGTCGGCAAATGCACTAAATTTCAGTACACTAGAAAAAAATGTGACATTCTGCCAGGTGGAAAGTGAGGGGGAAGGGTAAAGTGACGAGGAAAACCCAAACAAATTAATATCATGTCCTGTATCCAAACCCTAAACCGCCTGAAGCACCCGTTGCGACATTTATCGAAGCCATTGACTAGGAATCTTGGGAATTTTTTTTCTCCCTCTCTTGCTTCTTGACAAATGTCCGTTTTGACAAAAAACTGAGCCGACAGCAATCCTTAAGAGGAAAAAAAAATCGTTCACTTTCGAAAGAGAAAAGCCTGATTTTTTAATAGGGTTCGGGAGTATTGAAATATACCAATGTATTTAAGAAGTGTATTTTAAAGTACTGTTTTGAAGATGTATTTGAAAATGTATTTAAAAAATATTTTTTTGGTATTTAAGTATTTACGAGTTTCATGCTTTTGTTTACTTTATGCAAAGAGTGGATTTCTATCTTCTATAATTTTGTAATGGAATTTTTTTTATTTTGTAATGAAAAATAAGTTTTTGTAACTTCTCAGCGCTTGCAGTAGGAATCTTAAGCATATGTAGAATCTTTCCACTTGAAAAAGAATATCTAATTTCAGCTTCAGTTTCACTTCTCTAGTTCAAATTACGTTGGGTGACATCTTCAGAAGATACTGAACAAGGAGTACTCATCAGAGTTACTCAGTAGCAATATCACATATATTCATCTGAAAAGAACTACCAAGTAATGAGCACCGATCCAAACACAACTTTTTAGCACAGTGAATATGATTATTTCGTTTCTAATAATAGGTAACTCGATGTGAATGTTGAAAATGAATAACTCTTCAGTGTCTTTCTTATTAGATAATTCAGACTATTCAATCAATGCTTTTTAAAAAAATATATCCATTCATTGAAAAAGCTTCTAGAAAATATAACACATCCATACCATAATCTGCACCTGTTGAAGTTAGCGTTAATTGGAACTCCTACCAGAAAGAGGCTGAATGACAAAACTTTTGAATCTTTCTTATTGTTAAAATGTAACAATTTTTATTATTTAAAATTATTAAAATTTGAATTGTATTGAAGCTTTTGCTTACTCACAGCTTTGATGATATTTATTCAAGTATTTACTCTTCTTTTTTGTTAAAAAGCTTACGATAATGCTTACATTTAAAATCAGGCAATGAAAGACTATACTAACAATTTCATAAGGGCTTTTATACGGTTACCTAAATGTAGATGATCATAAGCTTGTGAAGTGGGTTTTTCAGCATGGCAGTGATTATAAGCACACTGCAAGTATAGTCACCGAGTGATTTAACCTACATTTTATCAAGAAATTAGACAGTCCGGTCCAAGTTCATAAATTTAAAAGAAAAGCATTTTCTTTGGTAGTCATTTATAACCATATTTAGTTCAAATTTAAAACACCTTGTTCTTCGATTGTCAGTCTTTAATTTCATGATATGGGTGATCTTTGACTCTCATGGCTGATGCTAATCCTCTTAAATGGTTGAGTAATTCATATTCATTACCTGCTTTTGTTACCGATTCTTATCGAGATATTTTCAGAGTTAATCGTAATAGGGAGTTTTATATCATTTTGGATAAAGATATTTTTCATGAGTGTTGATACAGTGAAACCTCCCATAACGGACACCTCTAATTAACTGACAGTTTAACAAGTCCCGGTCCCTTTAAAGGACACCTCTATTTAGCGGACAAAATTTGGAGGTTTCACTAGATTACCAAATTTTTAAATACCATTGACATTTCTTTATTACTCATTTGTTTAATACTTCTTAAATAAAAAGTTTTTTTTTCTCAATTTTCTTACTCGTCAATATAAGCAATAATTTTCATATTTTTATCAAAAATGATTCTAATTATATTCAATTCCCCTTGATTAATTTTGACATTTTACTTATATTAATTCTTCCTGTTTTTTTTTTTTTTCATTTAATTTCATTGAACGCTCTTCAAACCGTTTACTGACAAATTGGAGATCTTGGTTCTCCTCAGGATGAACGATTTTTTAATTTATAATTTTGATAGGTTTATATCAATAAATTATCCTCAACTTAAATTTAAGACCATAAGTTAAGCATAAATTTAAATGATGCAAAGAAACTGTAAAGATTGAATAGAACATTGAGCTCAGTTTAGTCCCTTATAATACTCCAAACCGATTATCAATATAAATCCAACTGTTCCCCTTGTTTAATACAAAGTCAACGATCCTCAAAATAGCTCACTAACAATCTTTCCCTATGCCTAGCTCTCAATATCACGAAGCAGTTGAGACCTCTGTACTCTAACAAATACCTTAGATACATCTGTTATTATAATTACACAAGTTTTCTTATTATTATAGGCTGTTGATAAACCTTAACCAAATATATTGGCACTCCTCCCAACTACTTGAAGTATTAAGTATTTTAAATACAATTTTTTAAAGTATTTTTATTTGCTTTTCAAATATGTTTGAAATGTATTTGAACCCAACACTGGTTCTTAATGAAGAAGCTGCTCATTGACATAGACTGCTCATGTTGTGGAAGATTTCACTTTGTTGTTAATGCGCTTCTCGATCTATTCACTTGTTACACCGTTAAAACACATATATCTAGCTGTCTCCTCAGAACCATTTTCGTTTGATTTCGGTCTCTTGGAAAGGGTCGATGATAAGAGAGGCGGTAGAAGAACGGGGCTGAAAGTGATACCACGTGTTTAAAATGTCTCGCCGGATGGTTTTGTGTCTCCTAAATGATATCCACTGTCTGTCACAAGCAACGCTCGTCTCCTCCCACCAATTTTGCATCTTTTAAAAACGTTCAACACGAAAAGGGAAAGAAAATTAAAAAGCGAAGAAGAAGAAATAAATGAATAAAAAAAAATAAAAAAAAAAGCTTGACGACCAACGAGTGGTCTTTTGTTCCTCGCATTTATTACATGAGAGAGAGAGAGAGAGAGAGAGAGAGAGAGAGAGAGAGAGAGAGAGAAATAAAAAGCGACGAAGAATGGCCCCCTCCTTCTCCATCTCTTATTTTCTTCTCGCTTTAGAAATTTTTTTTCTTCCATTCTAATTTTTTTCTGCTAATTGTCTGTCCATTTGGAATGGTTATGAAGGTGATGGAAGTCGGGAGGGAGGGGGGGGTAGGAAAAGAAATATTTTGTTGTTGTTGTACTTTTGAATGGATAGAAAGAGACAGACCTTTTCCCTGTGTCTGACCAAATTAGACGGAGGGGGGTCCCACCATTGTCAATCTGCGTCCGTAATTGCAGAGTGAGTGAGAACAGCTCATTTTTGAAGGAGATCAAAATGACTCCCTGCACCTCATCTCCATAATAAAGGGATTCCGTCCGTCCAAACGGTTTGGGCTTTCAAGGTCGCTCAATTCACGAAGACACACAAGCAACCTTCTTGCTTTTTTTTTTTTTTTTTTGGGTTTTTTTTTTCTAGAAAATGTTGAATATTTATTTGATTCTTCAAAGACTTTGAATTTTTTTTTCATTTTTTTAAATAAATAAAAACACGAAAAAAAGTTTGTATTTATGACCAAATTAAATGGAAATTCTGCGTCCCATCTGTACAGGTTTACATGCTTGAAAAGTAAACATTTTCGATTCGTCACTACTTTTGTTTTCAATCCAAGTTTGAAAAAGAATGGAATAGCTAGCATTTTTATTATTTATTAGTTGTTTATTACATTTTATCTACAGCAGCGGACAAAAGTGTTTTTTAAAAAAATATTTTCGTTAAGTAATTAAATCATGAGAATACATAAAGGCCCAAAATTATATGATATGCTACTAGTAATAAGAATGTTGGTAAATTGTTTTATTTATCAGATAATTTCTTCTTATAAAGAAAAATAAAAAATATTTCGACGGACAAAGTTTATAAGATGCATCACTTCTCTTCCCTCCACCAATTTTAAAAGACTTATTCCAGTCACATGACCATTCAAATTACTATTACATCTATTGAAAAAGTGGCTGGTTATTTCTAATGCATACACCATTTCAAAACTGCTAAAAATGGATCGAATCCAAGTCTATATATCAGAAAGATAATTATGGATATGGTACAGAAGAAACATCCAGTTTCAGTCATTGCTTCTATGTGTGATGTACCAAAATAAACTGTATATAACTCTATTAAAACGATAAAACAAAGGATAGGGTTGACAGATGCACCAAAAAGTGTAGGACCCTGCAAAACAACTCTAGATGCAACGCATTATAGTACGAAAGTCTTATAGTAACAGTAAAACAAATGCAGTTGAAATAGCTCGTGAAATTAGTGAAGAACATGGTTCATTTTCTCTATCATCTCGCACTCGAAATCAGAGTCATCCTTACTTAACTCGTCAGGCGAATTCCTTAAGAATCCCTTTGATTAGACGCAACTACCAGCTTAGAAGTGTCTCCATCGCAGGTATAAGACTACAGTCTAATGCTCTAAAATTCGCACCTCCCCGAACATCGCCATCTTCAAATCTAGATTAAAGAACTTGATACTAACAAATATCACAACTTAACACTTACTTATCCTTGTTTCATTAACCATTTCTTATCTAAAAACTTGTATATGCATATTTATCCTGTAACCTTCTGTTCTTTGTTACCCATCCAGGGACCTGCCTTGTCGGCCGAATGGCCATACAGGCCCTGGATGGATGATGCAATGCACTATATTATTAATAATAAATAAATAAATATATAAATAAATATTAGTTGGAAAACTGTTTCATGCCGTTTGAATAACGTTGGCCTGTATGCAAGTATCCCAGTAAAGAAAACTTCACCAAAAATCGTAAAGCTAGATTAGAATTCATTAAGAGTCATTTGTGACTTGTCAAATGCGGCGCAAATTCTAGTTTTCTGATGAAAGCAACTTTCAGCTATTTGGCATTGGCGGAATAAGTTATATTCGGCTGTGGATGGTCAAAGATTTGATGCTGCACGTCAATTGCCAACAGAAAAATGTGGAGGTGGTACAGTGATATGGGGAGGAGTTTCTTAGGCTGGAGTCCATCCCTTACATGAAATAGATAGCATTATGGATCGATTTGCATATAGAGACATTCTTAAAGATAAAATGCTGCCCTTTGCACGACTTGATTGTCAATTCCAGGAAGATAATATTCCAAAGCATTGCTTAAAACTGATTCAGGAGTGGTTTAATGAAAGCATGGTTATTAAGATTAGGGATTGGCCAAGACCTTTGGAATATCTTGGGATGAAGATTTGGGCAGGAAAACCATTCTCCCAAAGCCCTTCTAGCATTGCAGCATGAACGGGAAGCATTTGCAATAACTATCCTACAAAAGAAGCTTATTAATTTCATACCTAATTGTTAAAGATCGTGATTACGCAACGAAATATTAAGATTGCAAAATTTCATTACAATCTTAAGACATTTGTCCATTAAAATATTGTTTTTTTTTAATAATTATTAAATACCTCTTCTCATTATTTAATTAATGAAAATTAGTTGTTTTTTTTAAACTTTTGCCCCTTTCTGTACATCCAAAACAAGTTGAATTGTAAATATCTCCTTTAAAAATATGCAATCTTCTCAGAATTTAGAAATCCTAATGAAGTTATTTTCCGCTTTGTTTTTTCATCAAAACGATCTTTACCACATCTAATTTCCGCAAATGATAGACTAAATGTATGCACCTTGCAGCTGATATCTACCAACCGTTTGACAGTTATTTCCTAGGATAGCAGATGTTATAATAAGAAAAACAATGAAGATATATGGTAATGATAAAAACATTAATAATAATCTTGTTGGTTTTTCTTTTTAATTTTTCTCGTTATTGACTTCAAGTTAAGTACTGTGTTTATCTTTTGTCCACTTTAGTGACCTCAGAATACACGCAAATTACTCTAGTTACATAACTTGTTTTAACTCGTTTTTATTTTTAAGTTTCAAAGTTTTGTAAAAATGGTAAATGCCTGGTGTCTGGAAAAATATTATAAATCAAACCACAAACTTCTCTTTGAAAAGGTAAGCTTTAAAATTACGATTAGATAATGAGCTGTTTTGTTTTTAATATCGAGTCATTTACCTTTTCGGACTATGAGAATTATAACATTGTAATTGTGAAATAATATCTACTTACGTAATTAATAGAAGTAAACGGATTCAGCTGAAGACAATGGGAATTGATGCTGGGAAGGAAAAAAACCCTATTTTTAGTTAATTTTGTCTGATTCATTCTTGTAAAAGGCATTTCTAAGGACCTCAGAGAAAAAATCATGGAATATCTTCTTGCATGTGTCCAAAGTTGAAATGGTTTTTGTTATGTTAATAGGATATTAAAAAATCAGAAGAAGAAAAGCAACAGAATTGAGGATTGAATATATGAGTTTCAAATATACATGTTTCAAACGGTTGCTATGCAAATTAGTTAGAATATAAAAGGCAGACGTTTCATAATCTGTTTTGCATTTTTGGTTTATTCTGCGGACATTCTTGCAGATACAGAATTATTTACCTTTAGGCAGAAAATAACAAAAGATGCAGCAAGAGTTTGATTTAAAGAATGTCGTTAATATCTCCTCTCACGCATTCTTTGCATAATAAAATTTAAGCTATACACGTTATCATTCTGTATTTTTATTCCGTCATGTCGGAGTTATGTTTCTATTTTCACATCCTCAAAGGGAAATTATCCATATCCTGATTACTTTTGTGCCTTAGGTATGCTATAACCAAAAAATGATAGTGCAGATTTTTCGGGAAACTTCATTGCTGTTGAAATATTGCTTTTTAATAATGAATTATGCATGTTTGGATTAATTCTTTGGCAATCCTGTCATAACCCACTCTTTGGGCAGGTTTTTAAGTGATAATTCATATTTATCATAGACGTAAAATACCTTTATCAGATTTAGAAATCAATAAGGAATATTATAGATTACTTTATATTATCTTTTGTATAGAGAATAGGTTAACGGAAAACATCACTTAAAGCAATTCCAAAGTCGCAAACCAATTTTAGAATTTACAAGAAATAAATAAATAAAAATAATGCAGCCTGTACAAAAAGTAAACATCAAACGTTATCTTATTTATTAATTACAGATGGAATTTCAATTTGAAATTTAAGCCATTTTTTTAAAATAAGAAGAAGCCGCGCTAAAAGTGTACATTATTTCAGGCATTTTTACTATAGTTTCTCACTCTTATTTATTGTAATAATCTTCATGTTTAACCAATAAAATTCGTTAGATGTAATCCAAACTTAAAATAAACTAAGTTGAAATCAAGTGTAAGGATCGAGACAATTTAATTGATAGTAGAATAACAATCATATGTTGAAGTAAAACATATTATTTAAATTTAAGAAATTTAACACTTCAACAAGATAATATAGCCAAAACAAATTCGTAAGAAAATGACAGGGTTATTATAATTTATTTTAAAATAATTAAAATAAATTTTTATTTATTTATTTATTTATTTAACATTGACATAATAATAATAATAACAATAATATAAAGATAAAAAATTGAATAAAATATGGAATACTTGGTGATCAAAGAGAATAAATTAAATACAAAGGTTCATTGTATAAAAGAATATTATTTATGAATAGTAAGGTTTCCAAAAGGCCTGGAGAATAATAATAATAATAATAATTTTATTTATTTATTTAATTTATTTAAAATTCTTTATAATACAAAAGATACAAACAAATACATTAATAATTCATGTATGTCCCAATTCCCGAAGCCTACTATAAGGCTTGTATGGGATCATAAGGGCAAAAAGTTTCATAACCAAAAATCAAAAAAAAACAAAAAAAACAACTTAATAAATACAAAAACAAATTCAACTTTATACAAATACAAACAAATCAAGATCATCTTATTCACAAATAACAACAATAATTATAATAATGATTTTAATGTTAATTAATATCAGAAATAATTTTTCCAAATTAATAAACAATTTTTTAATACTTTATATGTTATTAAATTTGATATCTGTGTTGGGAGTCTGTTAAAAATCTGTGGGATGTACTATTCTTTTTCTCTTGCCCCTTATAAGTTACTACCTAATTTAATTGTCTTCTTAAACCCTATTGGTTTTCTTTTTTAACTTATATTATTTTTGAAAAAAAATTTTCTACAATAATCAAAAATTCTATCAAATCTGTAACTTTTTGTATAATAATAATAATAATAATTAATAATAATAATAATAATAATAATGTAACAACAACAGGGGAAGAGACTATCAGATAAACTGGAGGGTCGAACCCAGTGTTGTAATAATAATAGTAATAATAACAACAATAACAGTCAAAATCAGCTGAAATTTTAAGAATATATGGAAATTAAAATAGTTGAAATTTTCAGCTATGTTAAAAAAATTGATAGGAAGGTGTATCATGAAGTTCTTTAGTTAATTTGGACCAACAGATTATTCCAGAAATTGATATTGATCTCTTTAATTTAGTAATTCATCTATAGGGAGAAATATCAAAACATAAACATTGAATATCCGCCATCTTTTGAGGGCATCGAGACCCATGGCTGCCATGGCTCTGAACTTATCCCATTGTTATACAATACATCCAAACATGCAACAACTCGTTACCATCGTTATACAATAACAAGTCGGGCAAAAACGGCGCACTTCGATGAGTAGCAGTATAGGATTGCCGTCCTCTTGCCCTCAAAAAATGGCAGCTGTACCCATCATTCAATGCGAAGATATTTTCCCTTATAAAATGGAATCTACAGTATATATATAAAAGAGAACATCCACTGACTAACTCACTGACTCATCATCGCACAGCAAAATATACTGGGGCCACCGACTCGAAACTGGGATCATAGGACGGATAACGTAGGGGCCTGCTAAGACGGGGTTTTACGGAATTCGGACCCCCCCCCCAAAGGGGGGGGGGGCGGAAAGGACTGCAACTTCGGTCGCCTGGCCCCGCCCTCAATAAACACAGATCTTCGAAGCCTACAATGTCAAAAAAAGTACTTCCCCCATTTTCGATATTCGAATTTTAAGGGTGCGAAAACTGAAAAAAATTTATTTTCGGGGATGTTTCTCACAATTTTCTGATATTTGGATGTAACTTCGCGGGGAATAAAGATAAAGCAACGAAACTCGGAGGGAAGCTTCTCGGGAATATTTCCAAAAAAACAATTTGTTTTTTTTTTTCGATTCTCGCTTTGTGAAGGGGGCCAGGGGGGCCCAAAGATTGGCCCTCCGTTTTGTGTTTTTGCTAACTAACTCCAATGCGGAAATGCAGAAAGTTTCAAAATTGCCCACGAGGATGTAAAACACTTATATAAAAAGGGAGCAAAGGGTTTTTGGAAATCGGTTTTAA
>JAHWFO010050193.1:340360-350506 GCA_023313115.1 Rhysida immarginata
TTTTTTTTTTTTTTTTTTTTTTTTTTCATATTTTATCCCTTTGCCCCCCTATGGCCCTCCGTAAAAATATGCGATTTCTCGATTACCGGGTAGAACTGCTAAATGGCCGGTAGTTGGAAAGGAGCATATTAAAAGAATTCTTTTCGATTCTTCAATATGAATTTTTACTATATTAATTCAAGCTGTTTTCATGTGTTCATTTTTTTTTTAATTTAAATTTCATCAAAAAAGATCCCGAGCAAGGCCGGGTATATCAGCTAGTCTTATATATAAACATGGCTAATTGAACTAAATAAAGTACAACAAATTTTAAACTGGCTTTCGTAGTGAATTTAAATTTAAAATAATTGATAATAAACCTGTCATTTTCTTATGAATTTTTTTTTGCTATATTGTTGAAATGTTAAAGTTCTAAAATTTAAATTAATTGATGGTATTTTTATTTTAAACATTTTCTTCGTAATAATTTATTTACACGCTTTCTTTTCAATGTAAAAACTTTCTGATTGTAACCAGTTTTCACTTTTTTTTTTTTATAAAATAGTTTTTCCGTTAATAATCAGTAAAAAAAATCTACATTAATGTAATTGCGTGCGTTTTTATGCATTTTACAAGGATATTTGACTCTATTTATCACTTCGAATTTTAAGTCATCTGACAGAAATAGTTTGCTGAACAATATAATAGTCATACAGATTTTATCTTTAAAATTAATTTTAGGTTACATATATTTTTGAGAACTACCGTCAAAAAACGCATTTTTATTAATATAGGTTTTATTTTTGTTCATTGAGCTATTTACTTTTACAATATGAGAAAATGAAATTTATTAATGGAAATGCTCATAGATTTTTATTTAGAAATTGAGTTATATTTGTAAAGAAACGCTGACTTAGTAGCATTTTCATTTCTCCGCATAGAATATCTATGTGCTTTCTCCCGCTGGGTCAAGGTGATGAATTCAATGACGAAATGAAATTACAAATTGTCCAACATTTAAATTTTTAATACCCCAAAGAAATTAAGCAAAACGTGCACAACTCGCTGATGGAAATTTGGAAATGTGAGCGATTATTTGGTCACAATAAATAGGAAACTTATGAAAAGAAGAGTATAGGAATTAAATTAACCTTATGAAGTTTGATAGTAAGAAAAGGGAGCCTAAGAGACCATACATAGGGAGCCGCATATATTCGACCGGAACTAGATGTTGTTGCGACTATAATTATATGGTGTTTAATGTAATGGATGTAATGCAAATGGGTTTGTAGTTATTAAGAGTGAAAGTTTAGACACAAAAAAAAGAGAACAAATAAACAACATGCTCAAATGGTGTTTCAGATAACCATCTCCCATTAGGCTTAAAAGTATATTTCATTAATTTTCAACGTGAAGCGTTTTTCTACTCTGGAGCAAAGGGGAGGTCGGGAAGCGAATTAAAGTTTTATGTCCGTCCTCTTCAATATTGACGGCGAAATTGTTGTGGTTGTAAACCTCCGACATCAACAAGTCTAGGACCAGGCTTTGCAAATACAAAAATTATTAGGATGATAGTGATTTATCAATTTCGTAAAACAGTAGCACTAAACTGTTCAATTATTTTACGCGCGAAGCCCAACTCCTATGAGTTAATTTCATTTTCATAAACAATAGCGAAACTTTCTCATAGGGGAAGATCAATTAATAAGGAATAAAAAATTAAGAATAAAGAAAAAAACAAACAATTACCATTCATTAAGTTGCCTTATGGTATAAATAGCGTTGTTAATGAATTTTTTTTTAATAATGATTGAAATGATTTAAATAAGACAGTAATTACATAAACGTCATTTCAAGTGGTAAAAAAGCAGAAGCAGTACGTGTAATTTAATAACATAATGATATAGTTAACGAGAAAATAATTAAGGAAAATTGCATTTGTTCTTATTTGTTTTGATCAGTCTAATAAGGATCTGGAGAACCTCCTTCATCAACATGTTTGAAAATGTTAATATTTGTGTGACACATTGTCTGAGGTTTTTTTTGTTTTTGATTATAGGGTTTCCCCCTTTTCGTTATCAGAAATGTTTCGAGGCGTCTGTATATTAATCGACGAACAAGTGAAGGACGATGATGAGTGATGTTTTGAAAGAAAAATCATCTCTAAGAATTTCAATATAGGAGAAAAGGTAATAAAAAATTACTTAATATTTAAGTTTATTTTAGCTTTAATTGATAAGTTGCCTAAAACGTTTCTGCATCGAGATATAAAAGACAGGATCTCATCTACCAATTTGTGTTATTATTTAACTTCTTGAGGTTGCTCTGTTTACCTACAACTGTAAATACCCCGGGCAACGCCGGGTGCCCTCTTCTAGTTGTATGTAATTGCCAAAAGAAATCTTTGGCTGTAAAACTTAAGCACAGTTACGATTTTTTGTAAATGCTCAGCAAACTTAAAGTCCTATTAATAAATGAATTACCAGAATAATAATTCAGATCAAGTTGTTGGGTTTTGGGTCATTAGCCAGTGCAATGTTTTGTCGCAGATTAAGAGTTTTTTACAGAGTGTATCTAAACGGTCTGTACAAACTTGGAGGGGAGGTCGTATGGGTGATTCTAAGCATAAAAGTTAATATGAACATGGTTCCGAATTTGAACATAACTGAGATATGAACAGAAATAAAAATGCCGCCACCCAGATCAACAAGTTAATAACTCAAGTTCTATAACATCGAGAATGATGAATTTTGGTAAAACAAAGGGTACATAAAACTGTTTGTACCGTTAAAATTTGATCGAATTCCAATGAATAGCTTCCCAGTTACGCAGTCAAAATCGTAACACGTGCTGGTTAGTACTCGCATGTGAGCACGGGTTACGATGTTGAATGCGTAACTCTGAAACTACTGGTTGGAATTTTATAAATTTTTAACGGTACACACAGTTTTATGTACCCTGTTGTTTTACCAAAATTCATCATTCTCGATGTTACAGAACTTGAGTTATTAACTTGTTGATCTTGGTGGCGGCATTTTTATTTCTGCTCATATCTCAGTTAGCGTTCAAATTCGAACCCATGTTCATATGAAATTTTTTTGCTTAGAATCATCCATACTACCTCCCCTCTAAGTTTGTACAGACCGTTCAGATACACCCTGTATATTTGTTATGTTGTCCTTTTGAATGTATTGTTGAAAAAACGCGTTTTGGCAATGTTTTCTATTGAAGTTTTTTCCCATTCTTCCTAAAGTGAGGTTCTCAATCCCACAGGAGCGTTGTACTCTTTACCATTAGCATAAAGTTGTATTGCCAGAATTTCCCAGATTTTTCCATAGGAGAACAGGCTGGCGAATCATAATGCAGATCCCAATGTCCAGGAACCATTTCTATTTTGACTCAGCGGTATGACTTATTTTGCTGAAATTGAAAGAATGGTCAACCCAAATCTTCATCAACTGGCAGAAAATGGTTCATCAACATGGTTTCATTTATGTGACCAGAGATGAAGATAATGTCTGTTTTCCCATTCCAACTGAAGGCACCCTAAAACCATAGCCGAGGTACTTCCTTGTTGTCTATTGACAAATCATTTCTTCTTTTCGAATGTCATGCCCATTCATGTGGACCATCAAGATTAAATTTCTCCTCATCACTAAATACTACAGTTTACCATTGGGAATCCATGACATGTGAAATTGAACCATTCCAATCGTTTGTATGAATCTTTCAGTCATGGGGAAGCCTTCATTCGATTGATCTTGCATACGGAAAACAGCAGATTTGGATATATTGTTGGATGATTCTAGTGAAATTTCTCTTCACTTGATCTAGTATTGCTCGACATCTTAATGGCCCGTTTTTGACTTGGTGTCAATGCTAGTGTTGGACCTGGTAAAAAAATTTTTTTTCTTATGACGCTAGTTCAGCATGATAAATTGCCTATCGCATGATGAGGATAGCTTCATCGACGTGCAATCTCTGTTTGATAAACCAGCTTCGTGCATTTCCTTGATTTGTTCTCTCTCTCAAACACTGACATGATTTGCCACACCCCATGATAACGAATGACAAAAATACAGTTGACAAAAATGAAAGTTTCTTTCCGACCCCTATTAAAATAACGAGAGCTCCAAAATTTGCATATTTACATACATTATTTATCTGGAGAATGTAACCTAACACTCATTTATTATTTGTTGCACTCATAGTAATTAGTTAAATTTAAATATTGATATTGTTTAGACATGTTTAGTTGATTACTTACCTACAGGCATATTTTTATTTTAACTATTGTTTACCAAATTACTATATTTATGATTGGTTCTATCATTTTGAACAATGATAAAAGTAAAACAATTAAATCCTTGCGCTGCTGCCTAAGATAATCAATTTAAGCGTAGCTATGTTAGGTTTACATAAGCTTAAAACTTATGTATTCTATGTATAGAAATCTGGTAAAATTCTTTGTCATCGAACTGGTGTTCGAATTATTATTGAATGAAACTTTTTAATTTAATTATATATTAATAAACATAATTTTGATTTTAACTTGCTCTTTTAAGCTTGGGCTTGGAGCCAAATACAGCCGAGTAGGCGTTCCTTCGTCTGTGCTTTGTCCGTCTCATGAACCGTTCGATAGGAAAAAAATATGTCTTTCCTTTTAAATGCGTTATCTAGATGTTAATCCATAGTGATTGAAAAGAAAAAGAAACTGTACTTTATACAATGGGCTTTCAGAGAATCGCATGAATGTATGGAAATGTGTGAAAACGCAGGTTTGTAGGAAGTAGATGGATATATAGACTTTCTTAAAAAATAATAATGTGACAAATTAGTTAAATTAAAAAAAAATAAACTGCTGCCCATATCATTATTTTATTAAGCCTTAAAATGAGAAAGGTATAATTTTTTTTCTTGTAGTATATAAACTGTGGTTTCTAAGGACAGTGGCGTCATAAGTTGCGCATTATCATAAATTAAGGAACCATGCAGAAGCACAATTTTCTTGAATAATTTTTTTTAAATTTCCAAATTTTAAACTGTTGTATTACCTGCGTTATTATAGTAAGACATTAATTTTGTTCTAAAGAAATTAATTAACGAATATTTTTAAAGATTATTTTATTACGAGCTACAAATTTGGTTGAATATGTTAAGAAATTGTTTTATGAAAAGCCTTAAGATTTGTAATAATTAAAATTGCATAAGCTCCGTGCATCGACTTGACCACAAAGATATACGTTTACTAAAAGAAATCTACTACAATCAGAAAGCCAAAGTCAGAATTGACTACGAGCAATATACTGACTGGATCGATATAAAACGAGGTGTTAGACAAGGGTGTGTGATGAACCCCTTACGGTATAACGCTTATGCAGAAGTCATTGTAAAGAATGCCCTAGAGGAGAGAGAAGAGGGTATTGCGATAAACGGTTATGTAATAAATAACCTACGATATGCTGATGATATGGTCATAATAGCAGAATCTGAAGAAGAATCACAGATACTTGTATCAGCTATCGAAGAAGAAAGTGAAAGACTTGGCCTGAGAGCCAACGGAGAGAAGACAGAGGTAATGGCTGTGGGGAGAGCCAACTTACCAACAGTCTGCATTTTGTACAATGGAAGACAGCTGCGACAGACTAAAGCATTTTGTTATCTCGGTCGTCACTTTTATTGTGACAATGACCAAACAAAAGAAATTAAGATGCGCATAGCACTAGCAAAGCAAAAGTTTTTCAAACTTAAAAAAATATTCTGCGAAAGAAAACTTAGTTTCAGTTTAAGGTTGCGAGTCTTAAAGTGTCATGTGCTGCCTGTACTATTGTACTCGTGTGAAACCTGGATATTGAAGGAGGCACGAGACAAAATCAACGCTGCTGAAATGTGGTTTCTGAGACGCATGCTACGAATTAAATGGACAGATAGAGTTACTAACGGGGAGGTACTCTCCAAAGAAGCGGTACGGAAAGACATCTGTTAACATCAATACTGCAGCGAAAGATGAGGTATCTGGGGCATATCAAACGAAATGGAGATATGTACCGGTTGTCTGGAATTTGATGTCTATCGTAAGCTCACGCATACAGACATCTCTATACATAAGGATTCTAACCATTGCAGGAGCCACAAATTGGCAAATTTCAAATTGATAGAGCCTTCACCATAGCGATGTTTAAAGATAGGTTCGAAAAGGAAATTGACTATATTAAAAACGTAGCTAGACACAATGGATACTAAACAACCTTACGACGACCTATAAGACAGTAAAGGGATCCACAACCCTTAGAAAACAGAAGAACAAGAAGTGGTTAGGAGTTTAAGAGGAATACTAGATGGTACCCGCCAAAATTTGTGGTTTCATAAACAATCATAAACAATCCTCTCCACAAAGACGCCACAATCTAGAACTTTATTAGCATTGATGATCAAATTAACGACAATTACATATAATAATTAACGACGATAACAATGATCAAAGTGCCAATTTTGCTCTTAAAAAAGTGCTTTGCGTTTTAACATAGGATTGAAGGAGCATCGATTTGGCCAACAAAAACCCCATCGTTTTCAGAATCCTCCTCGGTAATCCCAAGGACAAAACCCCCACACCATTAAATCTCATGCGATAATTGTGATAAGGTCTATTATCTACATGCATTTTGAAACCTCAAATCTCTACAAGACATCATTCAAGACCGGTTCCTCCAAAACATTCAACAAACAGTAATTTCCAAAGCATCAATCTACAGTCTTTCACAAGTATCGAGAACATCATCCACCAACAATCAGATTCATCCAGTCCTTCAAGTCCTACTATGAACTATATCTTCAATTTAGCTCTTCAAACCCAGATTCACCTAGTCCTTCAAGTTCCACCATCAAATATATCTTCAATCCAGTCTTCAAATCCAGTTCTAATTCATTTGCCGTACAAAACTTCATCAAAACTTATAATTGGTGACATTTTAATTTATTTTTTTCATATTTATGTTTTTCACGGCATTAACAATTAAAAAGGAGATTTATTATATTCATATATTGATTATCATACTACCCCTTCTCTTATGTAGATGTTCACGAACTATGTGTACAAACTTTTAGGGATGGTATAAAAAAAAGGACCTTATAGAAGCCTTATTTTGAATATATTAGAGGCGAAGAACTGGGGGTCGTAAATGAATCCTGATACATAAAAAATTGTCAAATAGCCAATTCACTTTTTTTTCTAGAATGGTATAACCATTATTTAATATTTAAATTCATGAACATAAATTACCATTATCTGGGATTCTCCATGATCATGTAATCGGACAAAACTTGCTTCCAGAACGTTTAAAACAGCAATGTGTATGAAATCTTCTTAAAACAAGTTTTGCCACAGTTGTTTGAAGAGGTTTCCTTGGCTGTCTGAAGAATTATGTGGTTCCAGCCCATTTCAGTAAACCCGTAGACATCACTTACACAATACGTTCCATGATCGATGGATTGGTCGAGGAGGACCAGTTGCTTCGCCATCTCGATCGCCGGACCTGGGAACTTCTGAATAATGTGGTGCACAATAATCCTGTGGATTCAGTAGCGCGAATTGTGGCTGCAAGTGACCATGTAAGAGACACTGCAGGGATTTTTGGCCGTGTCAGAAACTGAATGACGAATTGCTGCTCATAGTCAACAGTTTGAACACTTTTACTTGGTTATTAAAAACGTTGTGACCATCAGCATCACGTTATCTAATGTCTCCGTTTTCTGGAAGTACATTAACGAGAGAGACCGTATTATGAGGAAGTCTCAACAGCCGTTGTATGTATGATGTTTCACTATTTTTTCATGTATCAAGGATTCATTTGCCACCCCCAGCATATTGACAAAATATATTCAAAATAAAGTCCTCTACCAGCCCTAAAAGTCTGTATACAGAGTTCGTAAATAGATGATCAACACGCTAAGATTCCCAATTAAACAAACGCTGAAGGCTTAATTATAGAATTGGTCCTCTTTAAGATTTGAATGGTTAATAATTTTTTGAGGCCTAAATTTGCGTTTATTATTTGACTTTTAAATATTTAAGATAAAAAGCTGTAGTTAAATTAGTGTTCGTAATTTCTCCTCTCATGGTTGAAAAAAAAATATCAAATAATCGATTTCGTTAAAGCGGAAAGGAAATAAAAATAGAAAATGTCTATTTTTGTCATATTCTTTTTCTTTAATGCATTGAATACAAATGTTGAAGTGGAAAAGAAAATTGAATTTATATTACAGCTCTAATGGGATAAAGAAACAATAAAATAAAACATTTTAATTCAATTGCGTAGTCATCAAAGCTATAAAACTGCGAGAGCAATGACGATCGTCTATAATTTTCTTAAATTGATTACGAAGGAAGAAATTAAAACGTTTCAACCTCCTGTTAACGAAGCTGTCGTATAAAACGTTTGTGTTGAATAGGTAAATATTTGATTAGGCTTCGATTGATTTATTTGGTTTTTGTGCATTGTGTGCCTGTGTGTATCTGTGTATGAACATGTTAACTGAAGATTCTCACTTTATGTAATTGATGATAGAGTGTAGGGGGTAGAGAGGGATTTAGCCAAGCTTCTCTAAAACTACCCCCTCCCGCCTTCACCGGTATTTTTCGGCAAACGATAGGCAAAAGGTTTATGCGAAATTCTCCCTTCCCTTTGCTCCTTTTTATCTGGACTGGATTTATTGCATTCCGTCTGCCCGATAATTACTGCCTTTTCGGTTCGCAATCTTCAACAAATTAAAGTTTTAATTTTCCTTCTTTCTTTCTTTTTTTTTTTAATAGTGCGAAAATGCATTACAAGCTCTTGAGAAACTAATAAAAAGTTGTCTGTTCAAATGTTATATAGTTTTAGAAAATAAATAACAATTAAAAAAACGTGTTGGTAGAGTCGTTAGAAATTAGGAACGGGTGACAATTTCAAAGAGGTTTCAGCGGGATTTGTCTAAATGAAATAAAAGTTAGCGTTGTCTAATGATGCTGAAGGCACGAATATTTTGGCATTACTCTTCAAAAAAAAATAACACACTTTTCACAATATTCACAACTATAATGGACTGGAGCAGAGTTTTTTCTTAACGTGCATGTAAATTATGAAGTATTGTCAACAAAGAAACGTTTCAGCTACAATTCATGCAGTTTCTGTTAAGTGAAAAAAAAAAGTATTCATCTGAGAATCATTAAATTAAAAGACTTTCTGATCTTTAAAAAAAGTATCATATTGTAGTTTAATTTCTCTATATTCAAATTATGGAAATGTTTCAGGACTTGGTTATTACACAAATAGAAAAGTGAATGATATCTGTTACTTTTCAATAAATGTGCAGTGCTTACGTCTTTAAATTACAGAGACAATGTAAGGTTTCACGTTATCAAATATTTTTTATTTCATTTGTTTGATTATACAAACTGGTGGTGTTAATTTCATTCACGTCACTTTTCATCTTTCACCTCATATCTCGCCTCTTTACTTTTAGACCTACAAACTCAAAACAAAATCATTATATAGGGTGAGTCAAAAGTCGTTGGACACCTTCCTATCTTGGACGCAAATTCCAATACAGGGAATGAATAGGAACTTGAGGGTGCTCTATCTGATGGAGCACCTTTCATCATCTCAAATATGCAAATTAGGACACGTCCAAATTCTATCTCGAAAACCGTAAGAGATACACAATAAAATTCCAATTGCACATTTGTTCAACAGCAAATTCCAAACAAAACAAAACAAAAGTTCACCGAAATCCGATGAGCGGATCACCCACAATCCTCTGCAAATTATTTCCTGCACCATCCTCATCTTGTTCTGGAAAGTTCCACGATTTACCATAAAATCACCAGTCCTGTGCAGTTGATATAAAAGGCATGTTGAAGCCGAGAAAAAATCAGACCAAAGCAAGATGACACAGTACACTAACCAGGAAATGATCAACGTGGTCCTCTGCTTTGGTTAGGCGAGGCAAAATTATCATGCAACAACCAGGCATCGTTGAAAAGTAGTGCGGAATTATGCTATGGTGCAAGGGTGTGACATTACATTGAACACTATCTGGATTGATGAAAAGACTTACTTTGTATCAGTTGACTGTTTGTAAGCAACAAATAGTACAAGAACCAATTGTCCTGTTGCAGAGCTTGCAATG
>JAHWFO010050193.1:350516-440092 GCA_023313115.1 Rhysida immarginata
AATGTTCAACATGCAAATCAAGAAATTACCATAAATTACCATAATAATATTCACTTTGATGAGAAAAAGCAAATGAAATGCATGGGTCAGCAGCATACAGATGACAGAACAATTCCATTTATGATTAACTTTGGAGTGAAATTATTTATGCACTGTGGCTGTTTGTAAATTCCAAATATTTGTGATTGTTGGTGATCCGTTCATCGGATTTTGGAAAAAAAATTTGTTTTGTTCGGAATTCCATGCTGAACAAGTGTTCAACTGGAATTTTTCGTCCTTCTGTTGCGGTTTTTAAGATAGGATTTGAATGTGTCTTAATTTGCATATTTGGGATGATGAAAAATGTACCATGGGATAGGTCACCCACAACTTCCTATTCATTGAATTCATCAAAATTGACATATCTGCTTCGGTTACGAAGATAAAGGGGGGGGGGGTCTTATTTGGGAATTTAGTAATACAATTGAGTATTTGCAGCTGTATGTTTTATTTTTTTTTTAAGAGTTGTGTATGAGAATTTCTAATCCCCAATATGTAATAAAAATGTAAAAAAAAAAATCATAAATGAAAACACGTTAACAATTTTGTATTACGAAATTGCCGTTAAAAATCAACCTGCTTTCTTAAAAATGTTTCATTCCTGGGAATGGAAACATTTCTTTGTTCTCTGATTCCGAGAAAAGTATGTAAGAATCGTTTTCTGTGAAAGTCTTAAATATTCGATCCCCTCCCTCCACGTTTCTACTAATTATTAAATACTAAACTCATTGAAACGCTTTACATTGTCAGGATAATTAAATTTTTATTTTTATGTTCGCCAGAAGAAACAAGACTAAACTGCGGTGTTTTTTTTGTGTTTAATTTTTTTTTTTTTTTTTTTTTTTTTTTTTTTTTACTTTTCCTATAAACAATAAATTATATTTTTATGGGATTTTTCGACACTGGAAAGATGAAAGGGCTTTATTTCCCAACAAACGGACGAAATTTCTGATGAGAAATTAAAAAAATGCTGTACAAGACCACCGCCGCAACTCCGAAGGCGGTGTCATATTTATGAGGCAATAATTCTGATGTAATTCTAATAATAATTCGGAAAAATATTTAATGAAACAATAAAACATGAATTGGACTTTATTAGATATAAAGAACAAAATAGGGAGAAACACGCGATGTGTCTACGTGTGAAACTTACGATTTTCCTCTTAGCACTCTTAGTTTCTCTTAACCAGGTGTTTTCCGTGGATCATAAAAGTTAGAGAGAAGAAAGTAGATTATCACGCAATTTTTTATTTTAAGATCACTTAAGGAGGAATAATCGATTTTGTTATTATTATTATTATTATTATTATTATTATTATTATTATTATTATTATTTAATATTATTATTATTATTATTATCATCATCATTATTATTATTGGCATTTCTCACGTTTAGGCATTAGAATTCACTTTAGTGTGTTTTGATCGGTCTTCTATCTGAATCTAAAAAGCTAGCAATAGAGTTTTGGAGAAAACGTCAAGAGAAACAGTTTTTGTTCTCCTATTCAATTTTAATTATTGAAGTATTTAAATTGACAGTAACAAGCAAAACAACGCAGAAGAATTTCTATTCCTTATAGCGAAAAAATAAATTAAAAGTGAAAACCATGTGGACAAAATGATAAGACAAAGTGGAGCAAGACGGATCTGCTAAGGTTAATTCCAAGAAAAAACCACTGGAATGCTTTCATTTTTTAATTATTATATGAAGAACCATTGTTGTTAATATGATAAAAAGACAACAGAAATATCTGAACACAGATATTGAAAAAAAATTAAATAAAACTGAAAAAGGTACTGTTGGATCATTTTGTCCCAGCGATGGAGCACAACGGACTGAAATTGTTTCTATGAATGAAATTGTTTTTTATCAGTGACATCTGCACAGTTGTTATGCGCCCAAAGTTATACTTTTGAGCTCACAGCTTCCAAGGCCCATTTGTTGCCATGACTGACGACTTGGTTTCTTCTGGTTACCGTACCATTGCCTAATAAAACCAAAGCAAATAGAAATGGAAAGCAAACTTGATACTGTGAATCCATTGAAGAAATACTATAGAAGGCACCAAGCATTAATACAGGGTGTTTCAAAATTATGTACAATAAATTTAGTGAAATATTCTTCAGGTCAAAAGAAGACGAAAATGTTTCTATAGTACTTTGTCTGGAAACGATTTTTTTGCGAGTAATCCAATATGATAGAGTAGGGAAGCACGGTAGTTAGCGGACGATATTTTAGCAGTTCCAGCGTTTCGACCCAACACTAGGTTGAGTGGTTTGTTCCATTTAAACCTACTTTAGGGTTGTTCCATTAGTTGTGTACGGTTGTTTCCATTACTCTACATCCACTAGGAATATCAATTTCAGAACGTTTGCGTGCTTTGACATAAGCATTACGATTTACGTAAAAAAAAAGTCATGTACACGTATTCCAGTGCAGAATACACTGACATGCACCTAATGTATGGTCTTGCGGACGGAAATGCTGTGGAAGCAAGAAGACTCTACCAAGAACGCTTTCCGTATAGACGTTTGCCAAATAACCGAATATTTGTATCTGTCGACAGACATTTGAGGGAGCGTGGTTCCTTTGGCCATCAAACAGGACAAGGACGGCCTGTAGCACATTCTCCGGATGAGGAGGATGTGATAATTGACATCGTACATGATGAACCACAGACAAGCACCCGTCGTATTCCTTCCATGGTACACATTCCGCACTCATCTATTTGGCGCATTCTTCACCGTCAGCTTTTGCATCCATACCACCTGCAACTGGTTCAGGCACCGAACCCAACGGACTATCCAAACCGACAACGATTTTGCCAATGGATACAACGTCGTCATGCTGCAGACCCTAGTTGTCTCAGCCAGATACTTTTCACGGACGAAGCAACCTTCACCCGGACAGGAATCGTAAATTCTCACAACCAGCACCATTGGGCAGATGCTAACCCGCAAATTACCAGAGCTCGAGCGCATCGAGAGCGTTTCTCCGTGAACATTTGGTGTGGAATTGTCGGAAATAACTTAATTGGCCCTTATGCGTTGCCGCCACGATTGACTGGGCGAACGTATCTTTTGTTTCTGCAGAATGCATTGCCAGAATTACTGGAAGATGTTCCTCCTTTGATAAGATCTACCATGTGGTTCATGCATGATGGCGCTCCAGCACATTTCAGCCATGTTGTGCGAGCACACCTTAATGCTGCACACACGAATCGGTGGATAGGTCGAGGTGGACCGGTAGCCTGGCCTGCAAGATCACCCGACCTTAATCCCTTGGACTTTTTTCTGTGGGGTCACGTGAAAACTATCGTCTACAGCACAGAAGTTCCTAACATTATGGATCTGCGACAACGAATTGAAAATGCATGCCAAACCGTTCGTAATGCTGGCGACGAACTCTTCCATGACATCAGACGGTCGCTCATGCAACGAGCCGAAGCGTGCGTGCGAGCTGGTGGCGAGCACTTTGAACAATTCCTGTAATTTGGAGCTACGGGTTTAGTTGGCTGTATCGCGTAAATAAATCGTTTCCAGACAAAGTGTTATAGAACATTTTCGTCTTCTTTTGACCTAAAGAATATGTCACTAAATTTATTGTACATAATTTTGAAACACCCTGTATACTGTACAGGGTTATTCAAAATGAATCATCCGATTTCAAAATGCTATATTTTCAAAAATAAAAGTCACAGAATGATAAGTAAAACATGAATACAAAGGGAAAACATGGAAGTTTTTTATACAAGTTTTCAATATAACTTCCTTTAGTTACACGTAAATTCCTGCCAAACACGTTGTAAAGTGTGTCACTGGTAATTGAATGACAGCAGCAGTAATCCTTTGTTTAATTTCACATAAATTCGTGGGTAATGCTGGCACATAAACTTTATCTTTTACAAATCCCCAACGGAAGAAATCGCAATGGGGTCATATCAGGTGACCTAGATGGCGAGCTATGTAACAGTCGATTTCTTCCGGTTTCGAATAAAAGTGTCTCTCACTCTATCAAGATTTTCCGCAGATATGCCTGGTCGCCCTCCACTTTTCCCTTTACATAGACATGCACTGGTCTCAAACTGATGACACCACCTTTAAATACTCTGAGCCGTAGGCGGATTAATTCGGTACTTTTTACGAAATTCACGCTGAAACGTGATTACTGATCCACATCGCACAAACGACAACATGCAAAAGGACGTCATTATCACTTCTGCGGCTGCAAAACCTGTCAAACAGGTTTCGTGAAATAGCTTCACGAAAAATACACGGGTGCCATCTAGTGTTCAAACTTCCATATTTTCCCTTTGTATTCATGTATTACTTATCATTCTGTGTCGTTTATTTTTGAAAACATGGATTTTTGAAATCGGATGATTCATTTTGAATAACCCTGTATTTCGTACTTCAGAGGCAGAGAAAATGTAGTAGACACTTTTTATGATATTGAATACAGAATGGGTTTGAGAAACCATATACGAGGGCTGTTCAATAATGAATGAGATTGAATTTTTTCTTCAAAAAGTATTAGCTGTAGCAGTAATCTGTTTTAAAATTGTGAGAGGCCGCCATGTGGCAGCAATTGAAACACGTATTGGTTAGTTTCCGCCTGCAGTGAGATTAGACGTTACGCGTGAGGAGCAGTATTGTGACATCAGATTTTGTTACTGTTTAAAGAAAACGCCATCGGAAACCTATAATATCCTGCAAGAAGCTTATGGTGAAGCAACTCTGCCAAGATCTACTGTTTTTCGTTGGTTCAACCAGTTTCAGGGTGACCGGCAATCAACGTGGAGGGAACACAGTTCCGGGGCACCGACTGTGAAGATGATCAGTCATAATTGTGTAAGTACTTCCACACGATATCTGCAACACTTCCGCAAGTTCTCGGATGCTTATTCGACCATTCTCTATATGACACCCGCAGTGTTAATCGCCAGTTCCGTTACTGCTGTTGTTGGTGCTCCGGAACTGTGTTCCTTCGACGTTGATCGCCGGTCATCCTGAAACTGTTTGAACCAACGAAAAACAGTAGATCTTAGCAAACTTGCTTCACCATAAGCTTCTTGTAGCATAGCTTCTTGCAGCATAAGCTTCTTGCAGCTCATCGTAGGTGGAAACTAACTGATACGTCTTTCAATTGCTGCCACGCAGTACTGAGGAACTAAACACGTTCGATCTTGTGCAGGCATGCACGCCACATGGCGGTCTCTCACAATGTTAAAATTAAGTTCAAGTTTAACAAATTAGGATTTTTCATGGTAGAAGTAGAAGAAAGACAAAAGTCCGACAATTAAAATCTTTGTAAATCCTTAATTTTCTCCAGATACTACATAGATCTAAAGAACATTCCAAAAGTATAAATGAACTTAGTAATCAGTCAGAAAAAATTTATTAATATATAATTTACTTCAAATTTATTAAAAAATTTATTATAAAAATTATAACATTTTTATAAACGTCACCGAAATATACTTTTAAAGAATGACTGTAGAATCTATGCTATACCATTGTCAGTGCGCTGCTCTTTAAGTGCTTCACAGCTACAAACTGTCTCTGGTTGGCATAAATTTATTTTGCTAGAGTTCTCCATAAGTTTTCAACAGGATTTAGGTCTGAAGATCTTGCTGGCATTCACATTGTGTGCTTGTAATCAGATCAAAGTTGATCTACACACATGCATGGGAGCGTTATCCTGTTATAAAATCCAGTCTTTACCAGTAATTTCTTCAGCGATAGGAAGAAGATAAACCTCAGTGTCTGCTGATAGTTTTCTGCATTTTGGCGACCACTTAAAAGGGCCATGTTTGAGATTCCGTTAAAGCCAAAACATACACATACCATAACCTCCTCTTTGTTGTCTACTTGAGAAGTATCGCTCCTGAGTCTGCAAATCTGCCACTCCGCCAGGACCGTCCAAATTAAACCTCTTTTCGTCACTGAAAGGGGACGATATCAGTTCGCCGATCGAAGACGTGTTTTTTGCCCATTGTAGTCTTGTGTATCACAGACAGTGGTGGTTTCCTGATCATTGACTTATAAAGTCTGTAACACTCCTATGGAATCAGAAAAGTTTTTAGAAAAATTTCATTTTACTTTTTACATATTTGTAGGAAATATTTTGTACGATAAAAGATAAAACAGTGTAATATTCATATAAATTTTTGCGGCAATTCCCAGAAAAAAAAATTTCAATTTTTAGTACTGTTCCACTTCAATGGACTCCCCCAAAATTTGCATCAATTATATTAACCAATGAAATGAAAACTTTCGGATTTGATGCTCAGTTCTTACTGAATGCGTAAGAAGTACACACACTGGCCAATGAATTAGAAACCCGTGATGAATTACTGTACTGATATGTAAAGCGGGGTCACAGGTAAGAAACGATTGTGATATGCAAATGAATGCAATCATATGAGGTACATGCTCATTCCAAGCTGCAGCTGCTCAAGTTGAGCAAAATGGGGAAAACAGCAGACCTGTCTGAGTTCCAAAAAGGAGTTATTGTGGGAGCCCGTCTAGCTGGAGCTACGATTACAACTGGCCGGTATCTCAAAAGGTCAGGTCTCCAAGGTGTTCAATGCGTGGAAACGGAATCCACAAGAGTTGTCGAAACGGCAGAATTGTGGATCAAAAATAATCAACACAAACGGGGACCGACGTCGTCTGAAACGGATTGTGCGGCAAAACCGAAGGTCTACTGTGGAGCAACTGACGGCAGACTTCAATGAAGGATCATCGCAACGCATCTCCTCCAGAACAATGCGCCGAGAATCGAAGCGAATACGGATGGGAAGTCGCATGCCAGTGAAGAAGCCCCTGGTGTCAGCAACAAACCGGAAAGTTCGCCTGCAGTGTTGTGAAGAACGGTGTGACTGGACAGTAGACGACTGGAAAAAGGTGATGTGGTCGGACGAGTCACGTTACACATTGTTTTGCACCGATGGCCGGCAGAGAATTTGGTGACAGCCCCATGAAGCGATGGACCCCTCATGTGTTGTGAACACAGTTCAAGCTGCAGGAGGAGGTGTCACGATATGGGCCATACAAGATTCCCCTGATATTCCTTGACAGTCGGGTGAAAGCCAAAGACTACCTGAACATTGTTGCAGATCAAGTCCATCCTGCAATGGTGCATTTGTACCCAAATGGTGACGGGTTCTTCGTGGATGACAATGCTACTGTCCATCGAGCAAAAATTGTTCAGGAGTGGTTTTCTGAACGTGACACAGAGTTGCAACATCTGCCGTGGCCAGCGCAAAGTCCGGATTTGAATCCGATCGAGAATGTTTGGGACATGTTGGAAAAAGGAATTCGTCGAAGGCATCCGCTTCCGTCTACTCTGCAGGACCTGAAGGTCTCTCTGACGAATGCATGGTCTGCGATTACCTTACCTGCATTGCAACACCTTGTAGAGTCCGCGTATGTTCTGTAATTACAGCCAAAGGAGGGACAATACCATATTGAACGAAGGTTTCTAATTAATTGGCCGGTGTGTGTATATGTGTTCTGTATTTACCTGTTTTAAAATGCCAGGTGGTAAAATATTGTCAGAAGAAGAAATACGGAAATTTTTTTTTATCACGGGCAAAGAAAGTCTCAGAGGGTCATTGCTAAGTTAATTGGACGTTCACAAGAAGCTATACATAATGTGCTAAAAAAAGGAAATGATTATAACAAAATTAAAAGAAAATCTCGAAAACCAGTGTTGACTGAACGTGATTCTCGTCGCATCTTTCATCTTACCACCAATGAAGAACTATCAGTAAGACAGATTCAAGGAAGCTTAGGAAAGAAGGTGTCTCATCAAACAGTGTGGAGAAGTTTGAAGAACCATCCTAATGCACGGGCTATGAAACTAGCCAAACGGCCGAAACTTACTGAAGCTCATAAAACAGCAAGATTACGGTGGGCTCGAAATGTGATGATTTGGGACCATCAGTGGAACCACGTCTTGTTTTCAGATGAAAAAAGTTTAAACTTGATGACCCCGATGGAAATGCCTATTATTGGCATGATCTACGGAAGGAAAAGGAGGTGAAATTCAGCAGAAACTTTGGCGGTGGATCTGTTATGATCTGGGCTGCATTTGGGGCCGGAGGAAAGACGGATATTGCATTCATCGATGGACGGCTCAACTCGCAGAAGTACCAGGAACTGCTGTACAGGAACATGATCCCATTTGGTCCATTAATATGTGTTGGAGAACTCAAATTGGCTATCCTGGATGCATGGGATGAAATTATAATTCCAGAATTAGAATCTTTAATAAAATCAATGCCACAGCGTTTGTTTTAGTTTCAAAACGAGGAAGTTACATAAAGTAACAATCATTTTTATTTTGCTATTGTTGATGAAATTTAAGAATGATTCCATAGAATTGGTACAGTGCTGAAAATGAAATTATTTTTTTTCTAAAAAACAACAAAGTGTATTTGTATGAAATTTAATATTTAAGTTATCTTGTTTTATGTATTGTTGTAAATAATGTTTCATAAAAATGCATGAAATATTAAACAAAATTTGTGAATAAATGGTCTGATTCCAAAGAAGTGTTACAGAATTTATTCCAGATTACCATTCACTGTTCGCCAACAAATGGTGCTTCTGGAGATGTTGATAAACTGACGTTCCTTGATGAGCAGCTCATCGGAAGATTTGCCTATCATCTGTTCAAGTGTAGATTTCGATCGGCCATAACGTCGTGTTTTATGCGCAGAAGAATCTTTTCTTAAGATTGAATAGATGATAGCTATACTTCTACCAATTTTCTTTGCAATTTTTACAATACTTATAATAGTCCTTCACTTTTGCATTTATCAGTCATCTGTCTTGAATGTCGCATTTTGGTTGGCAGTAGCAAAACAAAAAAGTTTTTAATAAATTTGAAACGCCCCGAAATGCATAGTAAGATCTTCATGAAATTTGTATGTTAATGTGGTTTTTTTAATCAAAATTTGTGACCAAATTGTGCAGCTATTTATAATTATGGGACCGTCTTTGAGAAAAATCAATAAAAAAAATTTTTTTTTTAATTTTTTTTTAATTTAAATTATTTTATTGTATAATACAATCAGTTTATAATAATTATTACAATACAATACAATAAAAATCAGTTAATACAATAAAATGTAACCACTGAGCCTAAGCTCGTAAGTTTTACACTAAAACTAAAACTAAAAACTAAATCTAAAAGGAGGATTAAAACATAATAATATAAAATTATGATGGAAAAGGAAAAAAAGAATCAAAATCATTATTTGAAGAGACCCATTTTTTATAACTCTCCGCCAATTTCCTTTAAGGGAAATATTTTTAATATATATAGGAGCAGAATTATAAATTCTTCTAGAAATAAAATAATATTGATGAAGAGAATTTGTATGTACAACAGCTGGAATCGAAATCGCACTAGTCGCAACATAATGGCTAGTTAAGCTTAAAGGAATATTTTTCTCCATAATTACCTTTATCATTACTTTCAATACATAAATTTGTTGAAGATTCATAAAATCAACTGAATAATTATGACCAAATAAAATCTTAAGTATCATTTTATGATAATTCTGTAATTTTAAAATATGAGACTTGTAAGTCCCACCCCAACTTACAATGCCGTATTGTAAGAGTGAGTAAAAAAATGCATAATATGCTATTTTTATTAAGGAGTGAGGTAAAATATATTTCAGTTGAATCAAGGTCCAACCAATACGTTTTAATTTACTTAAAAATGTTTTACATTGTAAGTCCCAATTTAAATTTGAATCAATAATGATACCTAAGTAGTTAAAATTATTTACATTTCTAATTTCTCCACAAAGATCCAAACAAGATCCATTACATAAAAAATCATGAAAAAGTAATGCTAAACATATTTTTATATTGAAATATTTGAAATTTAGACTTAATTGGATTTAAGCGCAGACCATTATCAAAAGCCACCTAGCTATCCCTACTAGATCACTCTTTAAATTTCTAAAATTTAAATTGAACTCTCCTAAATAAAGAATAACAAGATCATCTGCATAAGCATAAGCACTACCTAACAAATTAAGATTCAAAACATCATTGAAATATAAATTTAATAATAATGGTGCCGAAATAGTTCCCTGTGGTACCCCACGCTTATAAGAATGGTATAGCTTTGATGAAAAATTGATTCAGCAAATTATAAATTAATAATTTTTTTCTGACTGATTACTTAGATTATTTATACTTGTGGGACGCACTGTATTAAAACCATCCACCATCTTCTTATATGAAATGTGTTGATTTAAATCGCAATAACTTTTTTTCAAATGAACGTTTGTTTCGTTTAAATGATATTTAGCTTTTACGACTTCCATACCTAAGAGGCGAAGAAAGGCCGAGCTATTTTCGTTATTCCACGAACTCCGAAATGATAAAGTATTTATGTAGTATCATTAACGGAATAATTTTACTGATTTTTTTTTCCTCGTACACGATTCACTTCCTTCCTTTATAAGACATATATTATGTAATCAATGGTTGTCTACTGACTAATTTATTAAAATGCTGAACTCGGCTTTTCTCTCCTCTACAAAACCGGAATCAACTTTCATCTACACTTCCTCCGAAAGAATGAAATACACGAATAAGGAAGATGCAAGCTCATTTCCTTTGGAGGAGTCGGAAAATGTTTTCATTCTATTTCGCTATTATTTTACCGGGAGATGAGGAACGATAAAATGTATTCATTAAACTCAATTTTAGTTAATCGAGAAAATATCGGATATTGAATTTCCTCCCTATGATTTGCGATTAAACATGAGAAAAAAACCATGAGAAAATGACTTCTCCGTAATATGCTGTAGAAAACAAGAATGAAAAAGTGGTAAAAAAAAATCTTGAAAAATAATTAGATTTTTTTGTTACAGTATATTCGAGAGATTATTTAAAAATATTACATTATTGAAGAGTCGAACTTCTCTAAGTGAATAGCTTTCGGATCAGCTACAGAATATCCTCTTATTCGGATTATCCACTTATCTAGTATTAAAATAAATCACACATGAAATGTTTTAAGAGTCATGAATTGTTACAGTACAGTAATAGCAATTTACTTATTTACACAAGTTACAGCAGGTTTTGTTCTCAATCATTTCGCCGAGTTATCAAATAAGGTACATATCATCCGTTACAGATTTTTGATTTCTTTTTCTTTTTATACTTTCAACTTTAAAAACTATAAATGAAAATGCTCGATTAGTTGAAGGTTCCTGGTTGGAGTCCAAGCTGTGGAATTTTCTTTCTATTTTCATTTATACTTTAAAACACCTGCGGTATGGTGTATGAATAAAATCCTCACAGACCACTCAGAAAACAGTGTCTGGTACATTCTAGTAATGCAAAACAGTGTCTGTTACATTCTAGTGCCCAATAATGTAGATAGATAGATGCACAGGCTTTTGAATTTTCCTATCCCATATCGAATTTTAGTGCGACCTTGTTTGACTTTCACTTTTGTCAAGCAATTTCATGACTTCAACACGCTCAGCCAAAGAGAGTGTTTTCAGTTTTCTGACATCGCATGATGACCACTTTTCTCGACTGTAGGTAAACTGGAAGTGTGGATATGATAGAGAAGAAATTGGGATGTGTGGGATGTAAGACTGTGACCTATAAATCTTCACCACCTACTTACACGGAGTGAATTGAATGTTTGCTAAAAATGTCTATTCACTTATGCACCATCCACTTAAGCAGATTTCGATTACATTGAATTGAATTGGACAATAGACGGGATTGTTCATTTCATAGCCAGTTATCCGGTTTAGTGAGAATAAGAGGTTCGTCTATACTTCAGTTGGTTTTTTTTTTAGAATTTTATATTGTGTTTAAAAGGATATAATACTGGCAATTCTATCCAGTCATTTCACGTTTGATTTGGTATTAGAATAAGTAAAATTTCTCATCTTTTAGTATTTTCTTATCAAAAGTTTTTAACCAAAATTTTAAGAAGAAATAAAGATGTATTCTTATGAAGTGATAAGAAACGTGAATTTATTTTATTTAATACAAGCAAAGGATCCGGCCGGGGTAATTATTGTAGGTAAACACAACAATTCAAGAAGTTAAATTATAACTCCAAATTGGTGAAGTAATAACTCAATCAATACAACACAGAGCGAAGGGACTATGCATTCTAAGAAAAATCCGAACAACAGGAATTCTAGGTGATAAACCGGGATTTTATTTCATCTCTTGTTGACTTGTCTCAAATTAAAATGACATCCATCTTCACCACCGGGGAACATCACTGGATTCTTTAGACCCAAGTTTTTCTTGCCCTTGACGTAGAAGCTCTTATACCTTCTTGCTCTATTCGAAACTCCCGTTGTTCAGATGTTTACAAAGCCCGCATAGCTTTTTCTGTTTTAGCTGTAGAGTTTCTCTGACCAATACTCGTTCTTTATCTTTCCTTTCCAGACACACAAATTTTCGCCAGGCGTCTGGATGTTTGATAGGGACCTCAAGGGAGACACGTGTGACTCCTTTGCCTCCTTAATAGACGCTGCCTTATCAATGTTCTGTCACATTAATAAATGCTCATTATTAATAATTCTTGGAAACGAACGTTCAATCATCGCATTATCAGCATCTTAGTTTCCAAAATATTCATATTCACACAGACTATAGTCAAAATGTATTTTTATGAAATGTTTAGATCCGCTGTGCTACCAAATGAGCCAGGTGATATAATCCCGGCATGGCTCGGACTGTTTTTGTTTTGTTTTTTTTAATTAAATTTTGCAATGTCTTAAAAATAAACACATGGAAACGCTTAGAATTAATACAGTCAAAACTCATAATGCAAATTCGAAAATTTTTTTTTAAATGTTCACAATGGATGGACCTCTCCAAGTATGCCAATGCTAACCTAAATAATTTCTTAGTCACGTAATCTTACTTTAGATGTACATTTGATGTTGTTGCAATTTCCTTTCTTCTCTCGATGTCTTGAATCAAAACTTGGCCATTCAACTCTTTGTGTAGTCTAGGGATCGCCTATTCTTGTATTGACATACTTACCATTTGATCAATACAGCACGGAGCTAAAGGAGTGCTTCCTCTGTCGTCTTTCCACTCTTTCTCAATAGTCTGCTAACTCTCCATTATCTCCAGGTACTGATCATTTTTAAAGATTTTCAAGAAATTGTTCAGTACTAAGAACTCTCAATTCTAAGAAAAGCCTGAATAACAGGAATTCTATGCATTGCTACAAATTGAAATATATCTATATTGCACAAACTTTGCCTTGCATTGTTGGTCATGAGATATTTCTCATTATGCCCTGCCATCATTATGAATATCGATTTATTATCGATAATTATTATTTTTCGAAATCTGAGGTAGACAGTGACCTTCCTCATGCTTTGAAGGTCAAGTATACAAAATTTCATAAAACTGTAGATTTGTATAAGAAACGTACCCACAAACAAATATTCTTCTTTATATAAGGAGCGTTTTAAAAAAACGAGCCGTAGTCTGGAATGTGCAAACCAGTGACAGAATAGTGATATCGTTGCGTGTGTAACAGAGGGGTTCCGACAAGAGCGCAGAAGTTCACAGGCCGCCCAACAGAACGGTGGAAGGCACGTGACTATACAAAGGAAGCAGAAGCAAGCGTCAATCGTCCAACGGTCATTCGCGTTGTATAAGCAGTGAATAAGTGAAATGGAGGCGTCAAAAGAAGAGCAAAGAGGTGTTGTTTGTTTTCTGACAGCGGAAGGAGTAGGGGGAACGGATATTTATCGAAGAATGTCAGAAGTGTACGGTGAATGCTGCATGTCCCTTGCAAGGGTCAAGGCGTAGCACAAGCGGTTCAGGGAAGGACGGGTGTCGTTAGCCGATGATGCACGGTCTGGAACACCGAACCGCATTAACGATGACATCGTCCAGCTGGTTGATGGACTCGTTACCCAGGACCGCCGAGTTACAGTGAAAGCCGTATCGGTCGAGGTCGGATTGAGCGTTGGAAGTGTCCACACCATCATAACGGAAAGACTGAATTGGCGCAAAGTGTGCGCCCAATGGGTGCCCCATAGTCTTCAACCACAGTGGGAAGCATGTCGAATTACCCACTGTCTTGATCATCTGCAGCGCTATTCCAGGGAAGGGAATGAGTAATTGGCACGGGTGGTGGCTGGAGATGAGTCTTGGTGGAAGCATCCAGGATCACCACCACCAAAAAAATCCAAGGCAATCCACAAAAGTGCAGGAAAGGTTGTGCTGACGTTCTTCTTTGACCAAGACGGCCCCCTTTTGATAGACTTCCTGCAGCACGGGACAACAGTGAATGCCCGGCGTTACTCGCAAACCTTGACCACCCTTCGCCAAGCAATCAAATCGAAACGACCAGGCAAGCTCACCCGTGGGGTCATTCTGCTCCACGACAATGCACCCTCATACGGCCAACACAATCACAGCACTCTTGCAGAAATTCAAGTGCGAGGTTCTCGGTCACCCTCCATAGAGTCCAGACCTCTCTCTCTGCGATTACGCCATTTTTGGTCCCCTAGAAAAGGCTCTGAGGGGCAAACGATTCACCTCGGACGACGACGTCAAGCAGTACGTGCGGAACAGGTTCACAACGCAGCCTCGGGAATTTTACGAGACAACCATTCACCGCCTTGTGTCGCAGTGGGACAAGTGCCTCAACAGCTAGGGCCAACATTTTTGACATACAGGTAATGATTTCTGTTCCTAGGCTTCCGGCTCGTTTCTTTTTGAACGCTCCTTATATATATACAGGGTGGTCCATAAGCCTGTCCCCCCCTTTTATTTTTTGAACCGAAGCAGATATGTCAGTTTTGATGAATCCAATGAATAGGAAGTTGTGGGTGGCCTATCCCATGGTGCACTTTTCATCATCCCAAATGTGCAAATTAGGACACATTCAAAATTTATCCCAAAAACCGTAAGGAATAGAGAAAAAAACCCAATTGCAAACTTATTCAGCATAAAAAAACAAACAAAACAAAAAAAAAATCATCCAAATCGGACCATGTAGTCTAGCCACCTGGTTCTAGGCCGACCCCTTGGTCTCTTACCCACCGGCTTGGAAAATAACAACTGCCTAGGAAGACTAGTTTGCGGCATCCGTATCAGGTGGCCATACCAGCGCAACTGAGATCTCTCAATGTGGAGAAGTAGCGGCTCAACACCTAAAGATTCCCTTATTGTGCTGCTGTACACTCTATCTAGTAGGGTAGCACCTGCCACACTTCTCAGAAATCTCATTTCGGACGCTTGTACCCGCGATCGCACACTTTCGGTCATTACCCAAGCCTCATGACCATAGGTGAGAATGGGGACAAAGATAGATTTGAAGACAAAGTTCTTTGTTACCCAGCTCGCGTTTCGTTACCACGGATCGCCACAGTTCACGTCTGACACAGCTTGCTGCACCGATCCGAGCACCCAATTCTTTCTCCTGCCGTCCATCACTCGTGAGTTCGAACCGTATTTTTATTGTAGCCTCAATCCGGATACTTTCTGGACAGGTCTCGTATAAGGTTTGTTGTGTATGATTCAGACTGCGCTGGCAAAGCATAGCAACACGTTCATTGTTGTTCATTTGTTTATAAACCAAAATGGCGGTGAGACTTTCATTCGATGAACGTAAGTGGATGCTGAAGTGTTATTGGAAAGTGGAGAATGTTGTTGAGGTTCAAGCACGTTGGAACGGAAATGAGGTTTACTTCCAACAAGACGGGGCTTACTTTCATGTCGATGTGAGAACTTTCTTCGAGCACACATTAAAAATCACAGATGGATAGGGCGAAGAGGAAGTGCTACGGAGTTCCCGGCTCCCCTCTCGACTTCTACCTTTGGGGAACTTTAAAGAACACGGTGTACGCCACAAACCCACAAACATTGACGGAATTAAGAGATCAGATTGAACATTCCATCAATGATATTCCATTAGCTACAATCCAGTCGGTATGTCGCTCTGTTCGACTTCGGTATTGGGAGTGTACTGTGACAGAAGGTGGGCATTTTGAACATGTACGGTCTTAAGGAAGTTTAAGGAATAAAATACAACAAACCTTATAGTCTATTTCTATCTCATTTCGTTGCTGAGTTATAACGTTTCAAAGAGTGTATACATCAATTTGGGACACTCTGTATACAAGTGTATTATAGTTTGCTGGGGTTTTTTTTCAGTTTTTTTTATTGTAGTGATGTTAATGGTCAAAATCCTACAGTCCGTTTTCAAATGTTTTTAACAAATTTTTTAATCATTTTAATTTATTGATTAGATTTTTTTTTAATTATTGTAAATATATTGATCATTTTTGTAACTGAACATATTTTTGATTGATCATGTTGAAAAATGATTGAAACCACTAACTTATCGCTCTCATGTAATTAACGGGATCTTTTAACCTTTTAAGTAATCCTATTTAAAAAATAAATTTCAAATATTTAAAAATAGTAATGTATAGAAAACAAAATTAAAAATAAATAGGCGACGGTAATATTGAAATGAAGTCTGAGTCAATAAAAAGATAAGAGAGAGCTTATAATCATGAAAAGAGGGATTAAAAATATATTCTTTTATTTGTGAACTTTTTTTTAATAATGATTTTATTTTTAAATTTAATAGTTGTTATTTCTTTCGAAAATCACTTTAATGACAATTTTAAAAAATTATCGCATCTTCTTCTTAACAATTCAGTTGTCTAATTTATCCAATTTAAAATGAATATTGTGTTATATTAAAATGAAATCATTTGCATTTACTCAGGCACATTTATTATTTCATACAATTTCTGGAAAATAATTAAATAGAATAGCAATGAAAGTCGAGTATTAAAATTAATATTAATAATACGCAATGCTATTACGAAGGCAATCCTAGGTTAGATGTAAGTTATTTAATTGTTAGGTGCCAATCAATAAATAATCATTTTCGATGATGAGATTGTGGCGTTTGATGAAGATTAGGAGATTTAATGGATGGGTCTTGGGTTAATATATATGATTGCATTTGACGAAACTCTCACAGTGGATTAAGTTCTGAAATTAAATTAGATACATTTGATAAATGAGCAACAATTAATAAATGGGTATGAAAAGTTAAAATTTCGTGTTGGGACTGAACAGCAAATGAATTTGAATTTTAGCTTAAATTTGATGTTACAAAATGAGAATTATTTGCGTGATGTTACACATTTAAATAAGTACAAGTTAGTGAATAACACTATCAAGTAGCACACTATTTTCGGGGTGTTGGACGATTTTTATCATCACTTTTTTATTTTATTTTATTTTACACGGAATCTCTCAAATAGAGAATTTCGTTTAAATTTAAGACTCTTCTAATCATTTACGTAAACCCTTAATCTATTTAGGGAAAAATAATATTTACGTAAACCCTTAATCTATCTCGTGAAACTTTTTAGAAAATCACCATATAAAAATTTCGCGACGAATATTGGTAATTCTTGTATCAAATTTAGTTTTAGGCTCATTACCATATTGAAAAATGGAATACCTCAAAGAAAACTTGCAACGATGTTCGACAGGACCACGGTCTTTTAATCTAAAGATGTTAGATTGAAAGACCGTGACAGGACATTCATATCAAGAAGATGACGCTGCTCGAACTTAACCTAATATGACTTTTTCTCGTGGGGATCGTGAAGGATACGATGTCTACACCAAACACATTCCATAGATGCAAGTAAAACCATACTTGCTGACTCATATGCGCACCTTAAAGAATTATAGCTGGAGCAACTGTAAAGCATTTTGACAAAGCATCGACAAATGTGGCTCACTTTCAAGTTTATTATTACTTATTCATAACTTATGAATCTTAAGTAAACGATTATACAAATCTGTGGATTCTTATCCATTGTATTTCTATAGCTATATTCAAATAATTTTCTTTGAATTTTCATGAATAAATCAAAGAAGATGTAAACCCCAGTTCTTTGATTGACAGTGTAATTCGTAACTAAATAAAAAACCCAAAATCCCAGGTCCGACCTGCTTTAGTTATTAAATAAAAAACCCAAATATCAAATCATTTTATATATCACCTTCTTGTTAATCACAGAGTTGATACTAATCAGAAGTTCGAATTTTCGAGATTTTCTAGTGTAAAGTTTCCATAAGTCGGCAAGATAAGGCCTACCGAGATGATTTTGATATATTTATGTAGTAATCCGAGTTAAATCGACACCATCAATGATGCAAGAAGACGATGGATTCCACTATTTCCACAAAGAATTTAATCATCATAACATAGATGTACATTTCGGTTACAACGTAGCCATCTTCAACGTAGGATTCATACTGAAGATGGCTACGTTGCAGCCGAAATGTACATCTATGTTATGATGAATAAATTCTTTGTGGAAATAGTGGAATCCATCGTCTCCTTTGCATCAAAGTATCCACAGATCGGCCAGGTCAGTCTTGTTCTTATGTATGTTATTTATATTATAAGTACTCTGTTTACCATCAATGATGTTGTAAATCTTACACGAGGATATCGTATTACCGAGATGGGCGAACTTTGAAGAAAATCAGGTTATTGCATTAAGAATTCTTGTCTAAAATGGTATGTCTCAAGAAACAATAGCTGTCAGAAACTCCTTCATTATTTGCTTAAAACGAAGTACATACAATTTTCCATTATTTTTTATGTAAACATGGAAGCTTTATATCGGATAAAATAGACTAATTCAAATTACAAAAAATTACAAAAAAGGAGTTTAATAAAAAGAACAAAAATGTAAACTAATTTAGTATAATAAGGAGTGTGAATTGTATGTACAGTAAAACCTATCTAATACGGAAAAATATTGTATGCATGGGACCAAAAAAATATTCCCACAATAGAGAGGTGAAACATACCTCTACGTCTGTTCGGGACCATATTTTATTTCCAGAAAGGACGAGTTTCCAAATTATGGAAGTTCCAGATGAGACAGATTTTACTGTATTACAAAGATTGAAACATACAGCTTTCTAACCACAAAAAATACAAAAAATTATAAATAATAAAAAGACAAAAAAATTTTTGTTAAATAATAATAAATTTTTAATTTTGTTAATTTTTACCTCTAATTTGTAATTTTATTTCGTTTTGGTGTTTGTTGTTAATTGGTTGTGTGGTTAAAGAGTTGTATATTTCTTAATTTTGTTGTATTACTCGTGGGTCCATTCGGATCTCTGTTACTGTGCCATTTTTGGGGGCTCTACTTCTGCCTACAATCTCTCTAGAGTTAAGAAACTACAGAAGTGGTTTCTTCGTACGCTGTTGAACGCCCCTAAAAATTCCCCGATATAACAAAATTTTTCACCATTGGGAATTTTAACTATCGAGCAAATTTATACGATGCAAATATGCTCTTTTATTTATAAGATCCAAAATTCGCTCTTGCAGATTTCATCAGGCATAAAGATTACAATGAACCAAGATAGGTATTCAACCAGGCAGGCACTTGACATTTATTTGCCTGCTTCTAAACATAAATACAGTACTATGAGTTTGTCGTACGCTGGGGTTGTATATTGGGCGAAACTACCTCCGGAAATAAGACTTTTGTAACCTTACTCAAAGTTTCGTTCATTATTAAAAATCCATATATTTAACTCAACTTCCTTAATTATCCGGCGTGCCTTTGTCGTTTGATTTAGTTTCTAGTGTCCCAGACGGACTTTTGTTTATCTTAGTAACGGATTATTTCTAAATATACCATTTTTAATTTTAATAAACTGGTATGTTTACGTATGGTACTACGCTTATACCATCTGGAGCTCTTAATTATGGGCTTGTAACTCACCTTGTTTGCACTTTAAATTTAGTAATGTACATAGAAATACCCTGATCCTAGTGTTGAGAACGTAATTGGTTTGTTTTGGTTTTAAATGGCATGCCTGACACTTTATAGCGTTAACTGTTTCAGCTGTTCCTTTTCTGCCTCTCTGCCCCAACTTATTTAACTTTAGTTATTTAGTTGTAACGTTGATCTGTTTGTTATTTTTTTGTTGTTTTGTTTACTACCCCAATACTTTCAATTAGGCTGTTTATTTCTTTTTTCGTTTTGAAATGGTTAGCCTATAGTGAATACATGATTTGCTGCCACGAATTGTTTGTCCTAATTGTAAGGTTTATCAAGTATCAAGCTTGTTTCATGTATTACTTTGAAGTGCCCTGGGGAAACAACATGTCGGTCTATGACCATACCGGATCCCCAGAGGCCTTGTTATATTTATTTAATTAAAATAAATAAATAAATAAAAATCTTTCTAATGGAATTCTTTGTTCTGTTAATAGAGATTTTTAACCGTTTTACTAAAACTGGACAAGGGTAAAGCGAATTGACCTTTATCCCCTGTATTGTGATTGGTTGCCACTAAACGTCACTGATTTTTTTACAAAATGCAAATGGCGGATACTGGACGTGTTAACGGCATTTGTTGACTGTATCGTAAGTGAAAGTTTTAATTGTTGTTGTTCAAAATTTTTATTGCTATGGTTAAATATTGTTGTATTCCCAATTGTCAGAGTGAGGAGAAAAAATAAACATCATTAGAAAATAATTTTATAGGTAATTGGGCAATGACTATGAAATTAAAATTATGAAAGGTTATCAGTAAACATTTAAAGCGTTATATTTTACAAATTTCATAGTTAATAATGTATGTTAAATTAATAAAGATAATAATAAAAATCTTTAAAGTAGTAAAAACCTATGGAAAATGTAAAAAAATGAATTTTACTCAAATCACAAATGCTTACAACAAAGCAAGAGACGCCATTTTTTATGTGGTCACGTGGGTAGTCAAGGCTACGAAGGCTAAGAAGATGTGTGAGAACGAGAGTTTATGATAAAGGTCAATTGCTTTCTTTCAAAATCGTGATTTATCTGCATTTCATGCTTTTTCAATTAATGTGGTCTTGATGACTTAATTATTTGTGTATAGGAAATCGCAGGCCAAAAACATTGCTTAGGCATCTTTAATACGTAGTAGCCAAATATTTTTTTAAAAAACATATACTACAGTTTCCAAAAAAACAAAAATAGCGAAATAAATTTATTGTTTTAGGAAAATTCTAGTTATTTAAAGTGATTAATCGTGTCCCATAATTATAGAATAACAAATTTTTTCGCAGAAATTGTATGTTCTGGTTACTACAGACTCGTTCATTTTACGAGGGGGTACGAGTTCATGAATTTTTGTCATAAAGCATTCAATATTTCATTGACATATGAATCGTTACTTGATTGTTTTTGTTGCAATGAGCAGATCAAAAAACCTGACAGTTTCTCAGAAGGAGTTGATTGTAAGTCTCATAAAAACTGGAAAAACACAACAGCAAGTAGCAACAGAATTGCATATTGGCCAAATAGGAACTGTATCAAAATATTCACAGAATTCAAGAAAAATGGATTTTTAACCTCAGCAAAGAAAAAATGTGGGAGAACAAGATGCACAACTAAGCTTGATGACAGACAACTCAAAAAGATCGTGCTTAAAAATAAAGGTTCGATACAATTCGTGGCTATCAACAAGTTTGGAAAGATCATGGTGTGGATGTCAGCAAAGATACGGTGCATAGAAGATTATTAGAAGCAGGACTTAGATCAAGAGTTCCAAGAAGAAACCTTTGTTGATACTACAGTAGAGATCAAAACGTGTTGCTTGGGGAAGCATCCATCGGTCTTCACCTATAAACTTTTGGCAAACTGTTATCTTTAGTGACGAAAGCAAATTTGAAGTGCCTGTTGGACAACATGGTCATGTGTAGAGAAGAGGCGATGAAGCATTGCAGCCAGGGTGTGTGAAACAAGTCGTTAAGCATCCAGATAGTGTCATGGTGTGGGGATGTATTTCTGTCCAAAGGCCAGGAAAACTGTTATTCCTTAAAAGAAAAGATAAACTCAGAAGCATATCAGTCGATTCTTGAGACAGGAATTTTGGTGATGACAATGTTATTTTTCAGCACGACCTACCACCTTGCCGCAACTCGAAATCTACCAGAGCATGGTTGCCTAATTTTGGAATTGATGATTTGTCCTGGTCAGGAAATTCGCCAGACTTAAATCCTATCGAAAATGTGTGGACGGATATGAAAAAGTTCATTCGAAACACTGAGAACCCTCTTAAAACAAAATCTGAACTTAAACAATGTCTTCAACATTTGTGGCACATAATCACAATTGAAAGATGCAAGCAGCTAATTTCTTCAATGCCTAACACATGTGTGTCAGTAGTTAAACATCGTCAATAAAATACTAAATTTAAAAAAAAAAAAATTTGTGTAATTATTTTGATATTTTGCGACGCAATTTTTGTTATTCTTTATTTATGAGACAACATGTATTTACATTTGTTATCTTTTCTTTTAATGTAATAATCATTATAATTTGTCCCTTCGTTTTTCTGATGAATGTGAAACAGAGATTGCAAAAAAAATATTGCTAAGTTATTTTCATAAAATTTGTTGAAGAATTCATGAATAAAGTGTAAACTCATCATATGAAATTGAATTATTCCATACTTTTGAGGTTGGGTTGTACAAGAATGCTCTACTCTAACAATTTAATTTGCACTTTGGTCTTATGAAACTATAGCCTCATAAAAGCTCATTGAACGCACGCAATCCCTATTGGGATAAAATAGTGTTTAAGCATAATGAAAATAAATACTTAAACAATCTATTAATGTAATCTTCTTGGTCTGTCCTAAAAATCCAGCCGTCCGAACACTATTAAGAAATCTTGTAGAACGTAATTTTCAAGTGTACATGTATGCCATTAGAAAGGGGAGAGACAGTTTTATAGGTGCCAAATTGAGTTTTAAATTTATAGCTATAATTATCGCTTTCAATGCCAGTTTTAATCTTTATTCTCCATTGTCTGCAGTAATTCGCTTTCTTAGGTATGTGGACGTGTGTATAATTTTTGCAAATCAATTGCAAACGCAACTGCTCTCATGTCGAAAGGGACCGCGGTTAAAAAAACCCTAAACTCTAGGAAGTATACGAATGATATATGAAGCGAAAACATGTTTAATGTATAGGGACAGAAACCGAGTTTGTTTTTAATTTAAATTCATCATTCTAATGCTTATTCATCGGTTATTAGTGTCGATCTCGTTGCTGCGTTTTTAGCCATTCAGTGAAATTAAGCACAACCCTTGAATGAGTTTCTATTTTGGGGCGTTCACAAGGAATGGAACTTTAAGACACAGGTGCGCTATTCTTATGCAGCAAGATGCTGATCCTTTAATCCACCGACCACCTTTGATAAGGTTCCATTCAGTCATTTTTTTTTTGCCTGTTTTGGAACGTGCTTGCCTTTAGCTAGGCCGTGTGTCGTTACCATATTCTCTCATCATCAACTTCTTGTGCAACATGTCCCGCACGCAGATAAGAAAAATAAAAAACTTTGTTTCTACGGAAAGGGTTTCATAGATCACTCGAAAGGAGCCTATAATTTGTTTCCAATGCCTGGCTCACCTCAACCGAGAGAACCTATAATTTTGGAGGAAGTGCTGCCAGGTTCGTTGTAAATCGTGGCGCAGGAAATGTGTCGTGCTCCTGCCGTCTCTCTCTTTCTCTCTCTCTCTCTCTCTCTCTCTCTCTCTCTCTCTCGGGTGCCCGTCCCGTTTTTCCCTCCATGCCATGAGAACCCATCCTCTGAAGGATTTATGTCACCTGGGGGCAGGTCGGTCAGAGTGGCGGGTGCAACCCTATTATTAAAACCTATCTATTCTAATGAAAAGCAAAACGAACCTGATCATCACCCCGCAAATGCCTTTGCGCTCACGGTTTCCCATCGTCCGTTAATTCCTCTCTGTCCTCCTTTAGATAATCCCCCCCTTCCTCGCCCCACCCCCCTTCCACAAACTACTTCTTCTCCTCCTTAGCTTCACTGATCCGTTTACTTCTTTTACCTCTTTATTGATATTAATTCTCCTTTGGTTAGAAAATGCAGTGCTACGAAAATGCTGCACAGTAAGCCACTATTAGAGCCATAAATATTTTTGATAAATACCCATTACAGTGTATCACTATAATTTCTTTTGATTTGTTTCTAACGGCTCACCTCCCGTCTGAATTCTCTGGAAACCAGCCTGAGCCGACATTGGGAGCACTCTGATCAATTTTCTTTAAAAAGGTAAATACACCGTTGCGGTCAAATTAAGGGATTTGGTGGAAATTTTGTAGATGACTCTTCATTGGACATTCCGTGCTGTTGTTTAATATTTGCACTCTTGGGCAAAATTATAAACTCGGATACTTTTTGCACAAAAAGTTTAATGAAAAAGAAAAATATAATTTACAAACTTAATAGGCAAACGCATTCAGCTAATAAAATGACGACTAAAGCTTAATTATATTTTTTTTATTCATAAATTTTTCAAAAATAGGAGAAAAACAAAAATGATGTATATTCAGTTTGGCCAAATTATAAACTCACCCTGAATAAAATGCTTTTGTGAATGAATTTAAGTATTTTAGAATAAAATTAGGGATATCCGACACTGGCTAGCTGTTTGTTTTATGTTTTCACAATGCCACAAAGAACTGAATTGAAAGAAGAAGAAAGTCGTGAAATTTGGATGCTGCATGGTTCCAGAGACAAATTGTAGCTCACATAAACGGGTCTCAGTGTGCTGTCACAGGTGTGCTAGTAAGTGGCTTGATGGCAGGGTGAAAAAGCGATCGGAAGTGAATCTCATGATCGTAATCTTGCAACTGATGTAAGAGAAATCTTTATGCAAACCAGTACTGTTGGTGTTTTTGCCCTGAACTGTTCTCGACAAACCGTTTCTCGTGTACTACGGAGATGTCCACTCATCTCTTATGTAAGGATGAGAAGGGAACTGCCCTAGAAACAAGTTCATAAAACGGCAAAATTGAACTTCGCTAACGAAATGATTTCCTGGACTCACGAATGATATAGAATGTTTTTTTTGTTGTTGTTTTGTTTTGTTTTTTTTGATGAGAAGAGATTTAACCTAGACGGCCTTGATGGATGGCCTACTGGTGTGAGTCTTCGAATGAATGGTGGTTCAGTTGTGATGTATGCGAATAATATTATTTCAATTTATTTTTTCATTACATCACATGCTCTGAGTTATTTGTTTTTCTACATATTTTATCTGTAAATTTTAATTTTATTGTTGGATTGCGTTCCTTTTTCTGTATCTATTGCCTCGAGTTTCACTTCAGCACTTGTTTGTTGTATGTGCCCGTGGTACAGCTGAGTTTTGTTGCGCCGAGGAATCAAAAAGGGATGGAACTCCGAAAATTCTTGACTTCGACGTCGATCTTCTGAACTGCTAGTTCTTCCTTCCACCGGGCCACATCATGGTTGATGGGACATTTCAACAGCATGTCGGCGTAGCCATGATTCCATTTCCTTGAAGACAGCCAGTCGTCCGGAAGGCGTTTGTTTTCTTGAACAACCTACTATTTTAAATGTAATTGTTAGGACCTTTTCCCTAATAGTTTACCAGCTTTGACCAGAACCTCTTTGCGAAATAAACTATTTATTTATTTGTAATTTATACCTTTTCTATTGTTAACCGCAGCAGAAATTTCGATTGTTGTCTTTTGAGAAATGTAATTCAAGAGAATTGTTATTTTTATTAAGTTATTTGTGCTTCTACTTTTGATAATTGATAATACTTATGTATCATATTCATTTAATGGAGTAAAAGAGTCTCCATTTCAGAAGTTTAAATTGGTGTTATTAAGGCTCCATTAAATTTTTCCTGTGGGTTTTTTAGACACTTTACGATAATGCTTATGTGTTTTCGTACAGGTATAATTCTTTTGTAATTACTTTTGGCCATCTTTCAATTTCTGCTTAGATGTGTGTGTGAATTCTTGGGGAAGCACAATGATGTGACTTGCGACAACCCCAATGATCCATAGGAATCAGTTTTGAACAGGATGTTGACTTTAGCCTGTCCTTTTTTTTTGCTGATAATAACTCATTGTTAACTTTGTCAGTCGATGACGTCATAGTCAATTGTAAATTTTTATACACTCCTATGTCATTCTGTTTTATATCTGCTTCTAAATCTAATTTCTGAAATCTCCTGTTTTGAACCCTTTATAAATTTATTACCTTATTTTTCTAATAAAACTCCGTAAATACATTCGTTTGACATTACTTGCAATCTTCATTGAACATTAGATTTTCTAAAAAATAAAACTTAAGGGTTATTGCGTGTAAATGCAACGCAAAGTATAATCATTAGGCCAAATTCTGTTAAGGTAAGATTTAGAGGGCTAAAACGTGTAATGTTTTAAACTTAAACTAATTTAAATAAAATAAGATAACCTAAACAGCGTTATCCCTACACAATTATGGTTAGAGGTGCGTTTTCTTCTACGGGTAAAAGTGATCTGGAATTGTTGATGGTCGGATGAATTCTTTAGAGTACAACAACTTGGAACTTATGTTAAGATTCTTGGAGGAACAATTGGCCACACCTCAAACATTATGAAATGATGTTAATATTTTGCTTAGAAAGCATATTCTCCAGATCACAATCCAATTGAAAAGCTTGGACGCCAGATTTTCAGAGATCAGAGACAGTTTCAAAATGCCCTTACGGTTGGATAGGAAAATATTGGAATCGAATACCTTCATATTCTTCTTATTGATTCAATACCAAACTAAATGTTTGAAGTTATTAGAAATAATGAAGCCCCCCCCCCCGAAGTACTAAATGTATGTCATCAATTTGTTTTGTAGACTGAGTTTATAGTTTATGACAGTTTTTTCTTAATTTTTAAAAAGTTAATGAATACCAAAACATGACATTTGATAAGGAGTGTAATTATGCCCAAGTATTTATTTTGTTTTTCATCTTTGTGATACGAAAGTTTGGCAGTTCATCATAAAAGGATGAGATGGCATTATTCATTTCTTTCAGATCAAACAGCATGTGCGCCTAAACCATAATTCTGTATTTATAAATTCTATATCTAATTATTACGCAAATAAATTAAGAGGTTTATGATGGTGATTTGGTGGTGACGACTTCAGGGGTATCCCCCTTTATAACATTCTCGGCAATACGACCGTACCTTTAAAAAAAACGCTTAAGAGACAACTTTAGATTTATAAATACAAATATTTAATTTTTTTCCAAGGTAAAGAGCGCTCGATCTGTTAACCTTGACCGTGTTTGAATGCATATATATATTTTATGCGGTCTTTTTTTTTTCCTTTTAAAATTCGTCTCGTGCAATCGTTTCATCAGTGTCACGCTCAAGTCGGCTGGTAGAGGAACAGGTTTTGAATCGAAATGAACCACCGACCAGTGGATTAACAACTGTCATCGTCGATAATGACAAGGGAAGGGAAGGAGGAAGGGCCTTTCTCTTTTTTTATGCCTTCTCCATAAGAAACACGTGACGTTTCCTCCTCTGACAGATTGCCTCCTCCATTTCTTTTCACGTTGATATTCATCGAATTATTTCTTGAACATACTGTGAGCGTCTAAAACGGACTTTTTTTTTCCTACGTATATTTCTCCTCTCTCTCTCTTTATTTCTTTATTTATTTAGTTAGGTGTGTGTATGTGTGGTGTGTGAGTGTGTTTTTTTTATCTGGAGGTCCTCAGATCTCTCTATCCTCGGCCATCTATTTCAACCATCTGCAATAAAACTTGTTGCGATATTTATGGTCATTATTATAAATTGAAATGATCTTAGACCTCGACGTGACAGCTATACAACCGACGCCTTCTAGTGGGAGATCGAAGACGAGCCACGGTGGTGGTTGAGAAGCCATGAGGAGAGAGAAAAAAATAGCCGAGAGAGAAAGAGGAAAGGCGGCCTAAGAGAAGGTGGTCGGAGCAGGTGGTAGCCAAGGATCAATCGCCCGTCTTTTTCTTCCTTTTCTGCGCCTCCTTCTTCCCTGGGATTAAGTGTGCGCTGGTGGTGACTCTGTGCGACCAAGGTGCGAGCTCCTCTCTTTTGGCCAGTTTGTTTTCTCTGTTTAAAACCAGGATGAATTAGTTTTCTATGTTTCTAAATAAGTTCCTCGATCGCTCTGGGTAACGTATGTATAATCCTCTTGTCTGATTACTAATCACGTGTGTGTTTTTGGAATTTTCAAGTTAAAAGTTTAAACCCCCTTTTAGCGCTCGTTTTGTGAAAAGTGTAATTTTCGCCTGATTAAAACTGGTTTTCGACCCGTGTGAGTGTCTCGTTCGGATGTAGTTGTTGTTATTGTTGTTGTTGTTGCTGCTGCTGCTCTGCTCGGTCGGCCTGGCGCCCGTCGGATCGTCATCTTCAGCAGTCATTATTTATAATATTGCCGATTTAGTTTTCCGTTGGATGCCTGAAGCGTTCCCTCTCGGAGCCGTGCAACGGGAGCCCCGGGTGGCCATCGCGCAAGAGTTCTCCATCATCATCAACGGATATCTTGCCCATCAACCGGTGGCTCTGGAACTTAATTGGAAAATGATCGGTTCGATTCCCCGAAGCATAGAAGCTGACGATCGAAATCGCCACCGGATAACCATTCCCTTTCCCAGCTCCACTTCGCTCCCGGTTTGTTGGTTTGTTGTTATCGACGTCGGCCCCCGTTGGTCCTCCGCACTCGATTATAGGCGTTGCGGGAATCAACTCCGCCATTCCACCGGCCACTAAGGAGTCTTCACTCTCACTCGGGAGGAGATTGCCATTCACTTCCCGTTGCTATACACAACTATACGCCGAGAGAGAGAACAGGAGGAAGGAGAAGAAAAAACAAAACAGAAAATAACATGCAATAATAATCAAGTCTAGTTTGCTCTTTGTAGACCACTTAAAAATTACGAGAGCTTAATTAACCTATTTGATTTGGATATTAAAAATATCTTCGAAATGCATTTTACGACCGTCGAACAGGTGCGTTTTGCCGAATGGCGCCGGATCAGACAGTCGTAAAAATCCAAAACGGACACAAGAGTTGTGAATAATTTTCCAAATGAGTTTAAAACGTTCTTTTTGCCAATGAAATTGAAACCTCGCGACTGTGCAACAACTGGCTACACTGCGAGTGTGTTGAAAACATTACATTACTTTTTAGGACTAAGTACATTTAGTAGTTCCAAACATTTATAGTTGGAATAATTGAATAGGCTAAGTGACTTAATGGTTTTCGGAAACACTTGACGTGACATGAAAAGTAAAAACAAAGTTTTACAAAAAAAACAAAAAAAATTACAAAAATGAATATCTATTCATTGAATTCTAATGAAGCCTGAAAATTTAGGTTAGGAATGTAAAATGGGGGGCATAGTCTACAATTTACAAAAATAAAGTTGAAATTTTTAAAATACTTCGGTCTTGTGTTAAACATTTTGTCTAGTAAATTAAAAAGAAGACAAACTCTTAATAACATTGAAGATGCTAAAGCTTGAGTTATAAAATATTTTATAGACGTATAATTCTTGGAATTGAAAGCCAAGATTGGAATTATTGATATTAAATTTAATTTTAACCCTGTTCAAATTGTAAATCATGTCGGTTCTTGCGATTAAGGTGAAAATAAAGATTAATACAAAACTAATGAAAGTAGACCCGTGTTTAACATTAGAATAAGATATTTTCCAGTGAAACCCGGTGAAACTTATATCAGTAGATAATAACTTAAAAGAATAGCTAAAATCATATAAACTAAATAATCGACTGACCTGGTGAACTGTGGATACTTGCGTACAGATGAAGGGAAGATACCACTTTTCCACAAAAAGATTTTTAGACTTATTAATGACTACATTAACATTGCTACGTATCTGACTTACGGGTTTGTCATTGCGGTTTTTAATAAATTTAAGTTTACGATTAATACTACGGGTCTTCTGATAAGCTTTATGGTGGTTGACTGAATGTACTTTAGCCATGAATCTATCGAAGAGGATAGGGTGTAACTCGTAGCTAAGTTCTTTATAGGTTTTGAAAGTGTCCAATTCAGTATTGGCTAGATTGCTATATGTATGATCAATAAACAAGTAATTTGTTATTGAGTAATTATAACCAACTCGACAACAATAAAGGACTCTAATTTTAGAGTTGAGTTTAAAATACTTATTGCAAAGAGTAGAATTAGAGTCTGACTTACAACATAAAGAGTCTACGGAACTTAAAGAATTGGATATGGAGCTGGAGTTGTTACTGGGCAGGTCTGGTAGAGGCTGTGTGGCCATTATAATAGCTAAAATTATATAAACGATATAATCGACTGATCTTGGAAAAATTGTATCCTCCCTTCATCTGAACGTAAAAGAAGACAAACTTTTAAGTAATACTTTAATCAAACAAATCAAATGAATAGGTGACGGCTGTTCTGTTTTTATCACCATTATCAAGCCATATTTCATCCTTTCATAATTTGATATAGGAATGAGGATTTAAAGAAGGAATTTAATCTTGACTTTCAATTCCAAAACTCACACGTCTATAAAACGTTTTATAACTCAAGCTTTTAGCATCTTCGATGTTGTTATCTTCTATGACGTATATATAATCATACATAACCTTATCAAACATTAAATTATTAGCAGCATTATTAATAAAGTTAGGTCACTTCTGGCTTTCTGCACTCATCGATAATTCTAATTGAATTAGCTGCCTTTACTTTTGTTGTTAAATTTGTCTAATGAATTATTAATGGGCCCGATTCTCAAATCGCGTCTTCTAATGTTTTGCAATTTTTTTTTATAATCATCACTCCAGTAATACGTAACGCTTTCTTTGGCTTTTAGTTCAATCATTAATATCTTTAATCAAGATAATTGACGACTGAAAGGATATCTTTAATTTGTTTTATGTGCCAGTAACTATGAAAATAGTCTAATTCGGAATCTGCAAAATTTATATAAAAATCTTACAATCAGGGAAAGATCATAAGAATCCCTCTAATATTTATTATCTTTGTTACTTTACTGCTTCCTATTATTACGTATACGAGATCCGGTTCTCTGGCATTCCTTACCAAATTTCTGCTATGTAAAGCAAACTATTTAAATTTTTTAATTCTAAATTATTTATTTTTTTAGATATAATTATTATTATAAATTTATTAATTCAAATTAAATACCTTAATACTATTAAGTAAATTTTAAATAAAATAAATAATATGAATAAATAAATAATAATTCCATTCAATTTATTCAATTCATTTCAATTTCTTCTATTTACATTGCTCAACAGGCATATGCCCAATACGAGTAATGATACAAATCATAAATATACTATTATTAATGAACAATTAAATTTACAATCAGATTTTTAAAATGTTTAAAATTACAATCGTTTAGATCGATGTCATTAAGATGAATATTAAAAAATGATTTGAGCTCTGTTAAAAAATGAATATTTAGTATAATCAGTGGAAGAACAGGGAATAAAAATGTTTTTTTTTTTCAATCTAACAGGTCGTGATGGTATAAAAAATTAAGAGATGATAAAAGATTAAGACAGTTAAAATAATTATTGTATATTTTATACAGTACTAGACTGCCTTGTATGAAAATCTCATGATAGACCGTTGTTCTTATGAATTTGTTTACCGCAATTTGTATAGTATGAATTTGCGACTCTTTTCACTTAAACCAAATGATGCTAATATATAAAAAAAATCCGTCTGATAAATACATTATACCGTCTACCAAAAATATTAATATTGCAAAAATTTTGCCCCTTCCTTATCACTCTACCAATTGATCTTCTTACCTTCGCTACAACATTTTTAACCTGATTATTAAAATTCATTTTAGTATCAAAACTAACTCCTAAGTCTGAGACATGATCTAACTTATTCAGAACACAGTTATCAATTTTATATTTACAAATAATTGGTGATAAAAGAAAAAATATAAAATTAGGAGTCTGAAATGTCACTTTATTTTATTATCAGATGACACATTCTTCACCTGATTTACAGATGAAAACGCTTTCTTGTATATTTGGACATACTCCTATATTTTCTCTTCCTCTTTAGTTGTTATTTTTACCATTACTTTAGGCCGGCCAGGTGGCCGAGAGGGCTAGGGCGTAGGCTTTCTAGTTCTCGAGTCTGCCTGGCCGCGGGTTCGAATCCCGCCGTGGATATGGATGTTTGTGTTTGTCCCGGGTTGCGTACTGTTATAACTTGTGTAGAAGGCGCAAAATGACCTTTGTAGTCGATGCCAAAAATTTCTAGAACCCCCCTCCCTTACCATTACTTTCACCTTTTGACGATTTGTAGCTATTCAAAAAACGTATTCGGACTATATCTAAGACCATCGTCAGCTTTTTTTCTGTCTTCCTCCATTCTTAATTTCTTTTAAAGTTTAATATTGTTATATTTTGAATTTATTTTAACAACGAATTTAAATTTAACAATTATTATGTTAAAAACCAAATGAAAATAAATAAAACAATTAAATAAATTAATAAATGTATGCAATTAATTTAGATTATTTTAGTAATTGCCAATTATCACTTATTTCTATATATTTAATCAATTTGATAGCCATTGCTTTTTTTCAGTATTCTTTTTTGAATAATTTGGTTCTTTTCTATTATATTATCATTTTTCTCATTACAATGAAGCCAAGCTAATGACAAAAACTTTCTCCAATAGATCAAATATAAAATTCTTAATTTTTAATATATGGAAAACCCAACAACGAAAATAAACGTAAGAAATCATAATTTACAAATAAAATTAAATATTAAAATTTAAAAGAACATCCTCCGCTCCCTAAACGCAAGGAATGTAAGATCATATTGCTATTTTTACGTCCTTTTTGGTAGATCATATTTGCTCAGATTTTTATGTTTATTTTTGATGTTGGGTTTTCCAAATATTAAAATTAAAAATTTTATATTTGATCTATTAGAGAAAGTTTTTGTTTATTATATAATTTTCAGCCCAACTTTTAAAATTGATTGTGAAGCCAATCTGTTATTTGTGCTTTTTAGTGTATAATTTAAAATTCAAAATTCTTTATAGATAGCAGTCCTCAATGAGTTCGCTTACTTTATTCATTTTTATTAATATTTTAATTCATCGAGACGTCTTGATCCTTTTTATATTATTTATCGAGTCCCACTTTCTCCTCATATTTCCTTTAAAGTTAGAACTGACTTCTATATAACCAGAGCCTGTTTCTTTTTTTAACACATTTTCTGACTAAGCTCAATATTTTTGAGGTTTATATAAAATTTTTAAGGATAAACTTTTAGTTCTTATGTAATTCTTCTTTTTTTGTTTTGTAACACTTAAGAGGCCTTGGCCTGTTGGGGAAAACCTTTTTTTTTCGATATGGTTCTTTCCTTCCATTCGGCCCACTCTAGGTCGTTGCAGTTAATTTAAAAAAATTAAATTTTAAATATTTACATTTTCGAATAAACTAGTTGGGAACATATTTTGTTACATAATGAATAACTATTTTGAATATGAATGTAAAAAGATGAAACATTTGAAAACATAAAATATATGCGCAGGTCACTTTCATGGTCATCTATGTGAATGAAATGGCAAAAAAAAAATTAATAATAATAATAATAATAATAATAATAATAATAATAATAATAAATTTTAGAATGCATAGAAAAGTTCTGCTTCGAATGTTACATCAATCTCACTTCATTCATGAAGTTCATTAAAGTAGTTTTACTGTGATAACTTATCCCGGTAATTTCTTCATTTGATAGCTCGTTTTCTTAATTTTTATTTCTCTGATAATGGTTATTTGTGCATCACTATGAATCTTTTTACAAATTAAGTGATGTCACCAGAAAAAATATTATACGCACAACACGATTAGGTCTTTACGAATTCATGGATGTAGGTTAATCTAGACTGAAATAATTCATTTGAAAAATAATTGAAATTCAAAAGTATTTACCGTGCAACTTTGTTTTCATCGAAAACAATTCCATTGTGCATAATTAAATATGAAAATGTAATTGGTGTTTATGCTATTAGGAATCCGTGTTAATATCGCATTACAAATTTATTCTAGTATAACGTAAACATCTCGGATTGTGTGTTGACAACGCCGGCGACCACCCAGGTCAACTCGGTTAAACGGAAAAGTGGTCCGCGTAAATTCTTATTATAAAATATTATTCAAACTATATATAATTTATTTAGAAATAAGCTTAAAGTTATTTCTTTTTTATCCTTGGAATTTATTTAGGATGTGTATGTACAGTTTCGTTTTAGTGCTTTAAACGGTTATGGATGATTTTGCTTTCACTTGTAATTCCCTATGTATGGTCTTCCTATTCAAGTTTTTGTCTACTTTTAAGCGTTTTTATGTGTTTCAAACTTTTATAAGCACATGTTTATTCTAAAATAAAAAAAAAGTTATAAAATTTTTATAGGTTTTTAGGAAGAGGAGAATGGTTTTCGTGTTGCGAGCATAAAAGAAAAGCGAAACCGGCTTAATAAAAGACAATTTGTATACTAATAAAAGCAAATTGATTCTGGTTTTTATATTCGCGTTATATCAACATTATGTTTCCACAAATAGTTACTTTATTGGTATTATCATTACTTAAGTGTGCTTGTCACACATAAGCCTACTATATTTAAACATAGGTGGTCTACCCTTAAGACAACTTTTAATTTAAAATTTCATTTAAGCTATCATGTAATGAAGAGAAAATTATCATCATTAATCTTTAAAGAGTTAGGCATTGACTTGCATTAAAAATTTGAAAATTTATTTAAAAAATGAAATTATAATATGCAATTTACATAGTCCCACTTTCTTTCTTCCATTAGTGAAAAGTTAATCGAAGTTCTTTTGTTGCAAAAGAACAAAATGTTATCTTCTGATCTGGTGATTGGAACAACGTAATTTAATTATTTATCTTTTTTCTCTTTCGGTCAAAGTTCCTTGTGGAAACCCCCCCTCGAATGTAATAGTCTAAGGTGATTACAGTCGCAACTCTCTCTTTTTCTCTGTCTCTCTATTGATTCCCTATAGAAGCCAGTGAACCCATTGAGTGATTAACACGGGGCGAGTTTCTTTGTCGCTCTTGGTTGCCATGGTTTCTGTCAAGCCATTGGTTAGGACCCCACCCCCGTTACCACACATAGAATAGGAAAAAAAATAGAAAAAAATAAAAATAAAAAATTACACACAACCTTAATGGGAGAACGGCCCTTTCATTTTAAATATTGTATTGCTTTTGAAAAAAAAAAATTAATATTTTTGAGAACATGGAACTGGATTGTAATAGTCTAATAAACACCCCCATGGTCTCAACGATAGGATTGATGTCCTTGTTACATCGGTTGTTGATACCTTTTCTGTTTGATGTCAAGGGAAGAGGTTAGTAAAACTATAAAAAAACCAAAACAAAAAAAAAGACGAAATATTAACAGCGGTCCTTGTTTTCCGATGCATTTCGCATTTTTATGGCGATTTTCGAGAGTCTGCATTGGTTCCTGAGCCCTTTTCTCCGTCCCTATTAAAACGAACGAGGAAATTATTAAAGAGAATCAGCTCTTTTTATTGCCTTGTTTTGTTTTTGCTGTGCATTCGTAAATCTTTAGAAAAAATTTAATTCTAGTTAAATAATAAAACAAATAAATTTCCAAGATTTGTATGTAGAAAATCGATAGTAATAAACAGCGATTTGAAAGTAGTCGTATCAGTTGCTAGTAAAACTTAATTAATTGATATAGGAAACTTGAAGATGAATTCAGTTTACTTTTGCGCGATTTCTTAACTTTATGTCGTGCGCAAACTTTATATTTATTTTTAAGTTTTCATTTAGTCGTGCGTAAACCAAGTTTTTCACTGATCTGTTTGATATTAAGATTATAGTCCTTTCGCTTATGGAAAATATTTTTGTAAGTTATACTAGAAATGAAAATGAGATTAAATAAATTAATTCCTATAACTTAATGAGATAAAAAAAAACTTAAAAATAAATATTGTTAATCTAGAAGTGTTTAATAATAAATTAAATTGGTGTAATTTCTCCTTTAATCATGTAAAAATCGATAAATTAAAATATATAAAAAAACAAAATAAAAGTCACCAATGTTAAAATAGTCTTGTGGATGGCAATAGGAACATTTATAACAAAATTTGAAGATGAGAAGTGAATTTCTCGAAAACGTTAATTTGTATTTGTTTCTTTTTAAACCATTTCTTCAATTTACTATTATCATTTGAACCATCTCCTTAAAGTTTTGTTATATGTGTTTTGTTATCATCTTCAAATGTTGTTATAAATGTTCCTATTGCCATCATCTACCATAATCTATAACTTTCATCAAATTTCTAAATAACAAGACTTCTGTAAGACTTTCATCCACGTGACTATCTTAACATTGGTGATTTTTATTTTGTTTTTTTTTCTTATATATTTTAATTTATCGATTTTTACAGGATTAAAGGAGTAATTATACCAATTTAATATAAAAATAAATAACTCAATTGAATAATAATGACGAAAGTCACTTTTCAAATCCACAGTAGCTAAATTTTGGAGTCCTTGATGTTCTGGTCTGAGAAATTATCCAATATTGACCTGGTCATTACTTATAAATACTTTTCCTGAATATTGAACTGCTTTGAAGTTGAATTTTGAATTTTTTCAAAAATTTGTTGGAGTTTAAAGATGTCTCCGCCTATTTCATCTTTAAAATTATTTTATCCTTATTATTTTATTATTTTTATTATATTGTAAACTTTAATTGTATCTCCATTGTTACTTCATTGTTATTCCTTTTTCCTTCATATTAAGTTAAATTGTTATTTCAAAACTGTTTAATTATTTTAAAAGTATTTAAAAGAATTTACCGAAGATAGAGGAAGACATTTCCTGAAAACGTTTTATTATTTTCCATCATTTTCCAACAACTATTTGAAAGAATTCAAATCAATTCAAAATTGAACCTCTAAGCAGTTCAAAATTCAAGAAAAGTGTTCATAAGTAATCATCATAGAAATCATCATGGAAATCATCAGTGAAATCTGCACATCAATATTTGTTACGATTGTGAACTTGAAAAGTGATTTTCATCAATGTTATTATTATTATTATTTAATTATTATTTTTTGCTTCACTAAATTATAGGAAGTAATTTATTTAATCTCATTTTCATTTCAAGTATAGAGACCTATCGTATTTCAAGTTGACTCCTTTCCCTGATTATAATACTTTATCCTTTATTATTATTATTATTATTATTATTATTATTATTATTATTATTATTATTATTTTGAGGCGTATAAAAATATCCATTCCATGACAGAATAAAGTTTAAATTTGAATGCTCAGCAAATGTTATTGATTATTATCAGTGGTCAACTTAAGAAAACTTTTCCTAATTTGCAAAGAAAGAGCAACATTCCTATAGTTTAATTGTGCATCAAAATGATTTTTAAGTTTAACCATACTAAATAAAGTGTTGAGTAATCTAGTTAGAGTGTATGCTTGAAGTAGATCTGCTTCCCTTGACGACGAAGGCCAGCTGCGATGGAACGCGGACAATTGAAAGTTGCGTGCTCAGCGAGCGCCGCCATCGCCATTTTGAAATCGCGCCTCTCCATTCAACTCCGCCGACCACCAAATTGCCCTTTTTTATTGTGATCTCCCACGATTTGAATTTATATAAAGAGACACTGATTCGCTGGAATAGACTCAATATATGTATACATAAGTTTTAATTTTCTAAAACTTCCTTTTTATTGGACTCGTTCTCGGTTAACGTCTTCTCCTCAACTTTTATCTAATTTAATGGTTGTGTCATGATAAGCATTCCCGCTTTTTTCATCCATCGGGAGGTAAAATCCTTTTAAGGGAAGCCAAATAAAAGGATTTTTGAAAATCTAAAGACCTCAATCGAACTTTCTTTGTGATGATTAATGAATACAAACGAGAAAAAAAAATGTTCTTAGGTCAGTAATCCTGTTTCCTTCGAGATTATTTTTCTGTATACTAACTAAAAAGCTGAGGGGTTCCCTTTTAGAAATGTTGATTTGTGTATTTTGTGAATGAACAAGCATTATACTGTAGAGTAACTTTATAACTGTTTGCAGATCTGTCGCAGAAAATAAATAAAAATTACTACTTAACAAGACTATAAAATTAGGTCGTTTTAACACACAAACTGAGTAATACAGTGGATAATGTATTGAATATCTCAAATGAAATGAGCATTGATATATATCCACAAATTCAGTCTACTTTTCAAATTCATAACTACGGGAATTCATAAACTCTGTGAAGAGAGACTCAAGAAGTTTATTATAATTGACAGAACAGAAGATATAATTGTGGTCTCAAAAATATTTTCTATGAAAAGTAAACTTGAATGATTTTTAGATGCAGTTCACCCTAATAGTGAGTGGATACGGAAAAATATTCTCTTTATTTTGTGTATTTTCTTTATTGTCTTTGTACGTATACACATATATATAATGCTGGACAGGTTTTAAAGTAAATTTTAAGAAAGGAATCATAAAAGTAGTTTAAGAAATGAGTGCTTTTTTAATCATTGTGTAACCATTTTCTAAATATTTAATTTAATCATTGTTTAACCATTATTTAAATAAGTCATTGATAAGAAGTGAAATTGTTGGATCAGAAAAAAGATAATCTGAAGATGGATTGGAAGACAGGAACATCAGTCCGAATTCGTTAATGAAATGAATAGACAAAATCTTCACACAGAAAATTTATCAGTAAATCCAGTAAAACAGTGAAAACCAGTAAAACAGGGATAAAACACGTAGCAACATAAGAACTCCAAACCTCAGTGATAATCTCCAAATTGAAAATCAACAAAGAAGAAAGATATCAATAAAAAATCTTCTTCAAAAAAAAAAAGAAATCTCCAAAATTATACAGGCAAGACATTTGACTGTGATACAAAGTGAAAAAAAAAAACAGTGACTTTCAAAAAAATCTTTAATTATTTAATTTAATTAAATATGTAGAATTACAAATATTGAGATAAAAAATCAAATAATCAAATAAATCGATTAACAGGATGGGAGTCAGTCTGAAATAATCGAATGCGAAAGTAAGAATATGCTTTGGACATAATATATACTAAAAATCGCTGGATTAGAGATAAGATCTGAAATGTGTCGATGAATATACTTTATGAACTTGTTTTATCATATCTCTGTGAAGGAGTTATAAGAATGGAAAAGGAGCTTATTCTAAAACGAAGTCCACGAAAACTATTTCAAAAATAATGAAATGATTAGAAAGGTTATTTCAGTAAATCTCAGAAAGATTATGTTCAGAAAGTAATGCTACAATGTGGGGGAATTCCAATACATTTTATTCCTTGAAGGTGAATAAAGTAGCATAGAATGGCATTGTGAACGAAAATTATTGAACATTACATCAAGAATGAAAGTTACAAATTGTATATAACCATACATAAATTAAGTACAATATGATCTTCTGCATATATATATCTGTCTTTTATTAATCTGATATTCGAGCTTGGCTCATTTTAAAACTGAACCTTTCTTATATAGTGTGCGACACTCGATTACAGGTAAATGGAATATTTCTTGAATGTATGATTGTCAATTAGGTAGATGAAATTTTGATTTCAAAATTACCATTTTTAATTGCTATTTATGTGATCTTGCTACCTCTTTAATTGAGGGAAAATGTTTCAGCTCTGTATACTGCTCTTCGACATCATCTTTAATCTCGTGATACATCGCCTTGTATTATATTTGACAGCTAAAAAAATTTATACTTTTATTGTTTTCCAAAAATAGGATGTGTCTGCTATGAAGAAGCGTTTTACAGGTGGAGAAAGCGCGGCCCATAAATCCAGACTAAAGCAATGCCGGCGAGGCTGAGAGGAGAAAAGAGATATCCACGTTACTGAAGTAAATTAGGCAATATCTGACGATGTCAATGAGAACGTTTAACCTTGTAGTAATTTCGTGAATAAGCCGCTGACTAATGACGCCGAGGGTCCATCCATTGAGGGGAGATCCCCCTGTCATGATCACCGGGAGTTCCCTTGAGTGGCGTCGGCGGGCGGGAGCGACTGATTGACGGAGGAAGAGTGCAACCTATCCCGGGCGGACAAGCTGAGCTTTTGGGGCCGGCGTTGAGAACGGTCGCCGGGACGAGTGACAGGTGACAAACAACGGCCCCCGGGGTGGGTGGGTGGGTGGATGGTTGACCGACCGACTCACTGACTGACTGACTGACTGACTTGGCGGACTGCTGACTTCGAATCAATTAGGAAAAAAATCGCCTCTTACTCAACAAATCACTATAGACTGCGGGGAAGATGGAGTAGGTTGACAGATGAAATCATAAGACTCCAACAGGAAACAAGTTGTGATGTTCATTAATCACTGTAAAGGGAACAGGAACGGAGAGGAGGAGGATGGATAAAAACGACGGGGGAGAAAAAAAAGAGACGTTTTTAAGAGGAAAGAGTGAGATCTTTTGTACACTAAAGGTGTTAAACGGCATTTATCTAGCATGCAAAAAAAAACTGAAATGGATTTTTTTTGTAAAAAAAAAAAAAAAAAAAAAAAAAGAAAGTGATCACTTGAATACATCGAGTGTACTTGAAAATTTGTCTATTACATAATTCCGTAATTGAGTTATTAGGAAGATCTTATCGCTGAAATTTTACTACAAAAGTTTTTAGCGCCTCAACGATCTTGCTGAGTACAACATCACTCAAGTTGTCTTCTCATAAGTTACTGCTTATATAATAATTAAAGGGAATTGTATCGCGATTGTTCTGTGTCACGGAGAAAATATTGGGTTTTTTATACAATATTAAGTTGTGAAAAAATATTATGCAATTAATATTTCAACCGAAACTACTTTTTTATACACTTTTACTTAACTTCTGTTTCGTTCAAATCTTTCATTCATTTTTCCTACCCATTTCCCATTGTTCAAGCGACTCCAAATTTGGCACATTAATTCATTTTCGGTGACAATAAAATAAAATTTTTCAAAATTCTTATTCATAAAAAAGGCTTAAAACTGATTTTCTTTTAATTTTCATCTCTTCAGTTTTCTTCATTTCATATATTTGCAGCAAGAGTATGGGTTAAAAATTGATTTCAAATCCAAGGAATTTTTTAAGCATACATTTTTTTTTTCTTTTTTTGAATATGAATTCCTATAAGATAAAGAGACAAGCGAAACCACTGTTTCACAAGTACAATTTTCAATGACTCGTATGCACATTTCGTTGACAGGGTCAATTTCTTCAGCGAGTGAGGAAGGAAACAATTGTCAGGGTTTATATCTACAAAAACAGAAACAAAAAACAATCAACAAAACTTACAAAAATATAATAAAGAAAAAATGTGTGGCAAAAGTGCGCGGGCGCGTGTTTGATATTAAATTTTAAGATGAAAATACTACGCGCCACCACACTTTAGCTTTTTTTTTTTTTTAATTTTATGAATTACAATTTAAATGAGAGCCACCAAAATATTTTATTTTTATTTTTTAGAGCACTTTTTAAAGTCAAAGTGTGTGCTTAAAAAGTTTTTTTTAATATTTTTTTATTATAATTCAGTTTTAATAATTGAAATCGTAATTAGTCAATAGCTATGTATTTCAAGAATATTGATATGCATATCAAAAAATGTTGACGAGATATTATTATATTCCGAAATAACATATGGCACTAAATTACAAGAACGTTCAATAGAGCATCAATATAAGGAATTTAAAATTTTAAAAAAAGTTTTTGATTACTTAATAAGAAAACAGATTGCATCGAATTTTAAGAGAATAATATTAAAATATTAAATATCTATATTAAATAATCAAAATTTTTCAAAGACTGGAAGAACTTTTCTTACTAATTACCATCAACTTTGAGATTAAATTAAGGAAAATTTCTGACTTAAGTAAGTTACAAATAGCTGCTTACCTGTAAAGTTAACCACGCAGATCTATCATACTGTATGATATGATTGACCCGGTTAATATATTAATCAAAAATTGCAGTACTCAAGACTTTCACTCTTGTAACTTTATTGATATTTTTATGTAGCATTTAATATTTGTATCTTTTAACCTCCTATTTGGTTCTTGATGTTTTAGTTTTGCAATATTATTTCACCAATGATTGTGGATCACATTTCCCTGATTTATGTGTTTACTTATTTCTTTATCCAATATCTTCATTATGTGTTTGTATTTTACTTTGTAATCTCTCCTGGGCTCCGCTTGGACACTACCGCCTCAGTGTGGTTCCTGGTGTTAAATATATAAATATAAAAATAAATAAATAAAATAAATAGTTATTCAAAATGAACTTAATTAAATTACCCTTTATAATAATAAGAAATAAAGTAAATAAAAAGAAGTAAATATATCTTGCAGTTGTTTTGAAGTGAAATGCTGAAGAGAGAAATTGCAGAGTTTGAAGAGAAGGAGGTCTGAAGGTGTTGAACAATTGTAGAATGTTTGTAGAATATCTACAAAACAACTACAAGATACAATTACATAAACTACAATAGGTGAACTATACAGGGTGTTTTTGAATGGATTGTACAAATTTTGAAGATATATTCCAGGGACTGAAACAAGCCGAAAATGTCATATGAACATGGGGTTGAAAATGCTTCTTGAAAGTGTCCTGCAATAGACGAAATTAACGTTAAAACGTATAGAAATTGCAAACTGTGTGACTTACTTATACGGCATAACAAGACAATACACTTATTGTCAAGAATGCTATAATAAAGATGCAAAAAGTCAAACGCGATACCAAAGGCTCAAAGTGATCTCCGGTCTTTGAATTGTCGTAACTCTTCTTCTACTTACAGGACATCTTTAACCAATTATAACTCTAGAAAGAAGCGTTTTCGACTCTATGTTCATATGACATTTTCTGCTTGTTTTAGTCCCTGAAACATATCCTGAAACTTTGTATAGACCATTCAGAAACACCCTTTATTTACTTCCTTTTATTTACTTTCTTTATTATCATTATAAAGAAAATTTTCATTTAGTTAACTATGAATATAATATATATGCGTCCCTTTATCTAAAATTAGTGCAAAAAAACAACTTTTTAATTAAGCAACATATTTCGGAATATAATCTTGTCTCGTCAATATATTTTTTGATTATTTAAAAATATTTTTTGATATATATAAAAAATATTCTTGTGTAGCTGTTGATATTACGATTTCAATGTTTAAAATGAATTATTAAAGAATAATCTGTTTCGGTTGAAATATTAATTAAATTATATTTTTACAATTAAATATTGTACATAAACCACAACAATTTTTTCGTGATACAATTAAAAATAAGGTGTATATTTTGAAATTTGTTCCTATGTAATTCTAAAAAAACTAAATTGCTGTCTATCACAATGAGAAAGACGTCTATGGCCGTATCTGGATTGACGACATTATTCTTTCTAATTTCTATTTCTTGGAATCATAAATGGCAAAGTAGAATCTTACAGACATTTGTTAAAAAACTTTCCAATTAGTAATAGTTCTTGGTGAATTAGTATATTCTTTGATTCCTCTGAATATTGTTGCTCCATTGAAACTAATTTGATTTCCGTGCAGACATTTCCATTTGTAATCGTTTATTATAATTTAGTGTTTATTTCCATTAATGGCAAACGATTTTTTTTTCTTTCCTAATCACTAGCAAGCAGTTTAATTTTATTATAGCTTTTGAAATCCATTGTTTTCTTGAATGATGTAAGAAAATTGGAAGCATTACGTTCGCTTTTAGGAAATGAGCTACATCATTATACTTTTCAAAATGCTTTCAAGTTTCGAATAGGTTTCCTCAGTGCTTTGTAAAATTGCATAAAGGATTTCATTGAATGCATTTTCTCCTGTGCCTACTTTTTGAGACTCCCTGAGAAATAGCTATGTCGTTCCATCTGTCGAGGAAAGAATTCCATCCGCCTCTTTCTGCCCGCGCGGGGTTTGTTTATTGTAAAACATCTGCTTCGAATTGTTTTTAAGACGGGCATAGTTTAGGGAAAATATCGTATGAAAGGGATATGAAGAATATTTTTCATTTTTTATGATTATCAACATATCGCCGAATGATTATAAGATGTGAATTGATGATGAAAATGGCTAGTTTCATTAGAGGATGTCAAACTTCTGCAAATATTTAATGTTATTATTACTTGAATTTAAAATTAGAATAAATAAAAAAATTACTTCCTATTAATATTTAGTGAAGTAAAAAAAAACTTAACTAATTAATAATAAATAATAATTTAAAGTCATTTTTCAAGTTCACAGTAGTCAAATTTTGGAGTCCTTGATGTTCTTGTCTCAGATGATGGTATCCAATATTAATGTGGAGATTTCACGCTGATTTCCGTGATGATGATATTTTTCAAATACTTTTCAAGAATTTTAAAGTTGAATTTTGAACTCATTTTGAAGTTAAATTTATTCGAAATAGAAGATGGTGGAAAAATCTTAAAAAATGAAAATTATATCAAACGAATAAAATTACCAAAAAAGATTAATAAAAGAAGCTTTAAAAATAAATCAAACAAAAAAATTTGGCCAAATCAAACTATGAAATTAATAAAAAGTGGCAAAAAAAATTAAAAATACCTAATTCATCTTTAAAATTACTTCACATTTATTATTATTCTCATTAGTATTGTAATCCTTAATTGTATGTATCTCCATATTTTATGTATCTCCATTGTCAGTCCTTCTTTCTTCGCATTGTTAATTTTAATTGTTATTTTCAAAACTGTTTAATCATTTACAAGAATTTAACTGAAGATATATTTTTTTTACTATTTTTTACGATAAATACCGGTTAGGTCGACATGTTAGGTCCCCGGTAGGATAAATGAAAGAAATACATCATATATTAACGGGGATTCAGGGCCTCTATCTCCTAAACGGTTGGATCAAAAGAATAAAACATTTCTCGAATATTGTGTACAATCTGAATACACCATTAAAAACAGGGGTTCCTATTTCAAAGTTACCCCCCCCCCCCCCCACCAAAAAATTTACAAGGGGGGGGGGGAAATTTTTTAACTAATGAATTTCCCCCACGAAATAATTCACTTTTGATTTTGGACATTTTTTCGTACAATGCTTAGTTTCCGAGATATTCAGTTGTCTCAAGATAATGCCTCACCCTGTATAATTGGTGAATAGTCAATATACCAACAGATGCAAAATAGTTTGAGACAGAACAGGTTCTAAGGAGCCATTTCTGAAGTTGGTTGATTCAATTTAGATTATAATTAATGATGGAACCCCAGAATTGTAATCCATAGCAAAGTGATGAATGAATTAAAGTGTTATAACGTAGTAATAATATATGAGTGGGCAGAAAATGCAAACGTGAAATCATACCCTGTTTTCTATTGAGAATAGTTAACAACGAATTAATGTGAAAATCCCAGGATAAATCATGAGTTAAATATTAACCTAAGTATTTAGAAACTGTAACATTAGCGAGCGGATATGGATTATAATATATTGAAAGATCTTGGGGAACTAACAATTTGTTCCTTTGATAGAAAGCAAGTTATTTAGTTTTATTAAGATTAAGCGTAAGAGAATTAATCGGGTTCCATTGATATAATATGGCAAGGGCTTGGTTTATTAGATGAGTAAGTTGCGAATATTGGAACTGGTAAAAAACAGTGTAACACCGTCAGCCTATAATATCGTCAAAGTAGGGGATAATGCTAAAGGTAAACATATTGAATAGTGAAGGAGAGGGTAAAGATCCCTGGGGGACACCTAAATTACGGTAATACCATTATTTTATAGGGAAGATAGGGAAAGATATTTTCTGAAAATGTTTTTTAAGGTATTTTTCCACCATCTAATCCCAACATCTATTTTGAATAAATTCAACTTCAAATTCAGTTCAAAATTCAACTTTGAAATTCATGAATAATATTTGAAAAGCATCATCATTGAAATCATCAGCGAATCTCCACATAACATCATCTGAGACCAGAATATCAAGACCCAAAATTGACTACTGTGGACTTTAAATTATTAGTTCGTTTTTTACCTCATTAAATTAATAAGAAGTAATTTTTTTTATTTATTTTCATTTTTAATTTCCCATTTTCTTATAGTAAGTAGGCTTTGGAAGATTAATCATTTATATGCGCCAAGTTCAATTGAAAAACGTTTAAAGCATTCGGTTGCCTGAGGAAACTAGTTCAAATGTCCTAGTGTACATTTTAAAGAATTCCAGGAATCCATATTCGAATAAATTATTTAGAAAATTATTTAATGTTCGGATTCCGAAGATTGTTTGTAGACTTCAGAAGATCTCAAACTGAAACCCTCAGCGTTTAACTTCTGTTTTTTGATTATTTATTAAATAAATGATTTGATGAGTTATGTCAGCAAAAATTAGTGTTAGAAGGAGATAAATATGAGCATTTATATTGTCAGTCTTCTTTTCATTCTCTGTAGTCGCCCTTCAGCTACAAACGACGTTTGAGTGCAAACCGTTTCTCCCTTTTCAACCGCCAGGCGTCACGACATGCGCTTCAAGTTCATTTTGGGCTGATTGGTTCTGTGTGAATGGCAGTAAAAATTTTATTGGTATACGTGATCAAAATTGACCAACTGTAAAAGGCTTGAAATTATATAATCTCTACTTATCAATGCATAAGTTTTGCAAGAAGGATTTGTTTTAAGCAGAGCGCGGCGTGCTTAATGCAGAACCCGGAGGGGCTAAGTTACATGGAAATGAAGAAAAAAAAAATCATCAACGAAAAGGCCCTGTCCCCATTATCAGTATTATTGCCGCCTCGTTAATGGAATTTGTCTGCCCACAACAGGCGATGAGGAGAGAAAGGCAGTCGGTTTAACACAAAATAGATGCAAACTGCTCCATGTCGTGGTTAGATAGAACATTGGCAACGCTGAAGAGGAAAGGGCTACAAGACTTCGCCCTCTCTCTCTCATACACTTTTTCCACGATTATTCTGTAAAAAAAAATTAAGAACCTTAACGATGCCTTAGAGGTACAATTTAGCCAAAATCCTAGGTGACGCTAGCTGCATTAGACAAAAGGGACAGCAAATCAGAAACAGCAGGCTACAAATTTTTACACCATTTCAGTCATTAAAAAAATAATAAACCATTTTGGAGAAAGAGAAATAAAAATAATTATAAAAATGTAAAAGATATACCTGGCTAGATTGTTTTGTTTTTTGTTTTGTTTTTTTATTCCTCTTTAATGTTTAAGTGTTCTTTTCCTAATGGCCGCAACGAAACTGAAGATGTCTTGGCAAAGCACTCGCCCTGCTGCATAAATTTGACGCCATCCTCCTCCTTTGGCCTTTGACCCTCTTTGGCAATGGAAAAGCCTGACCTCAATGCGACTCGCCCTCTCCTTCTCACCTCTTCTTCTTCCCTACTCTACGTCATCCTCCCCTATTAGTAATGAGGTTATTATTATTATTATTATTATTATTATTATTGTTCCTTTAACGCGCATGTTGTAATTTTGATGGTAGTATTTAATGATTCTATTCTTGAGATTGTTACATGATATGAATTTTTTCTGTGCTATTTGGCTTACTGGGTCTATTTGAAGTTTTAATGGAACACATACACAAGAATTTCTTAATTTTTTTTTCGTATAGTTAATCCTGACCCTCTACCTCTTTGTATTTTTCTTTATTTACGATGTTCCAACTCAGCGTATTGGGTTTAGATATTTCAGGGTTTCTAATCCTAATGGTTTGCAACCCTCTTCTTCACGTTATCTGATGCAGATTGGCAATCTTGATCCATTGTCCGTCTATGAGTTAATATAATACTAGGTGATCCAAAGCGATCCAGAAAATTTGAAAATGCAATAATCGCAGAACACGTAAACTAATCTGATACTGAAGACAAATTGAAAAGAGAAGAAAAATTCCGCGACCTGGGTTCGAACCACCATGCCTATCGCTGGCACTGCTCTTACCAACTGAGCTACCGCGGATATGAACAGCTTTGCTGTTACAAGATATCCAAATGGACTTCATTGAAGCCACATAGCAACTCAATCGGCAGAGCAGGCCCCGAACCAGTGCCAGCGATAGGCATGGTCCCTGGTTCGAACCCAGGTCGCGGAATTTTTCTTCCCTTTTCAATTTGTCTTTCGAAATCTTGGAAATGTTTCTTCAGTTATTATTTTATATTTGATTTAATCTGATACTGTTAGCACATAAAATGCACAGAAATTTAATAACGGAATAGTTACATTTCTGACCACCAGATGGCGTCAATGTGCAATTGCGAGTTTCTGATAAAATAGTTTAACTAACACCGCTTTATCACATAGGGTGAGGTCAAAAACTCTCACCGGTGAGAAGAGTTAGCGTTTGGTCGGTCAAAAATCCCGGTGAGAAAGCTGTGATGTCATTTTAACGCGGTCAAAAACGCCAATTAGTATTGCTACGCCTAACCGGTTAGTCTAACTGTCCTCACCGAAAAAAAGATGGTTAGCCCAGTGAGAAATTACGTCATCATTCTCTCACCGGTGAGAGTCTTTGACCACAGCCATAAAGACAAGTTTCTTAGGGGTGAGGTGTATCAGTGATGGGTCTCAGTTACTCTCGACCCTTTCCCGCAATCTGGTGATCAGAAAAGTAACTATTCTGGTATTAAATTTCTTCATTATGAAACAAATATCCCATTTCTTTCTGTGCACACCGCATCAGATTACTGTACTTACACTATCTACTAAAAAGTATTTGGCCACCTATAAAAAATATTTGTCTGGGGTCCTGGTAACGGCTACAGTTTACTATTTCTTGCTGTGTGGCCTGGTCTAAGCGATAAACAGTTCAAATTCAACCAATCACGTTAATCACTAACCTTCGAGCGCCTGTATTTTTGATTTTTTTTTTTTTACTACAAGTAATGGTTTCATTCACATGGATTAAGGGGCTTTGAGTAGGTTACCATATATTAAAGACGACCTTGAATAGAGGCTACAAGTTAATAGTAGACGGACTGTATAAGCATAATAGTAGTCATCCTCTGAGGCATACTCGAAACTCAGTTGTGGCGACATCCATTGGAACATTCCGCGATTTCTCTTGCAAAATCTCACACAGGTGGATAATGGAAGTTGGCCGCTGCTCCCGAGACCTTACCCGCCGTTCCAACTCGTCTCAAAGAGTTTCTATGGAAGAAGCAGGAGTTCTTGAGTTCGGGGCTCTGTGAAGCAATCCAAGCGTTGAACATTGTTCTATTCATGCCATTGCATGGAAGGAGCAGCAACAAAGACATCTGGGATTCTTATCTGCTTCCCAGTAATCTATTCCGTAATAACACCAAAGTGATGAGAGCACTTCATTGTCCAAATATTGCAGTATATACAGAGTGCTCGGGAAATTTAGGATAAAAAATACATGGTGTGATCCTTTGCGTGATGACAAACTTAAATTTCCTTATGCAGAATGTTCAAAACTCAAATTTTGAGGGTCTAAACGTCACGCGAAGTTTGCTAAAAAGCTAGTGGAAAACGTCATTTAATCTCAGCCGAAGCCAACGAGAAAGACAAGCCCCAGAGCTGAAAAGTCACCTGGTCTAGCAACAATCCAAAATTCATTATTTCCAACAAACGAAAAAACACTGATTGTTAAAATCAATGATGGAAACAACGAAGTTACATTGTTGCTAGATCTACTTTAAAAAAGAGGCGAGTCGCCGAAGTGAGTCCTGAACAAGGAAGTAAGGAGAAGAAATTGTAAAGGGTGATCGAAGTCTGAGTAAGGATTAATTCCGTTATCCATTGTTCGAGTCCTATAGAAATTTCGCCTCTCGACTCACAGCTCTCATACTGAACGCACCCTAAGGTGACTTTTCAGTGCTAGGGCTTGTCTTTTTCGTAGGGTACGGAACGTTCATAAATGACGTAACGACGCCGTTTTTCTAGACCCTAAATTTTGAGTTTTAGACATTTTAGATGAAGGAACTTTTGATGTAGTATTCCTCTAAACCAGAATGCTACCATCATAAAGTCCGGGGGTTCCCAATTACTTTTAGACAGTGTACTGTGCCGTTTATTACATTTTCAAAGTTTGTTACTTTTGGCTCGCCCAATAGTTTTTGGTGTTTAATTTCTATTTACCGTAACACTATTTTAACATTTTTGGCGTGTTTTAAGCATCGTTTTACTGGATTTGCAAAGTCGGCCGTTCTGTTGCCAAATTTTTTCGATTTTTTTGATTTCAGATTCGGATAGCGCAACAAGAAATAAGTAAAAGTTATGATAAGCACACGTGCTCTATCTATTCGAGAATATGACCAAACCGATGGTTAAACTTAATATTTTGGTCGGTTCTTTGATCCGAGTCACGAGACCATAATGGTTAATTTTAACCATCATTTTGGCCATGATCCCGAATAGATAGGACTTACAAGGGTGGGGGGGGGGGGGAGGTCTGTTAAGCACGGTATTAACTGAAATTTAAATATGTTGTTACGCACCCCTCCCGTTATTATATGACATAGTAACTCATGCTAATGGGCATTAGTTTACGAGATATAATTATTTAAAGTTAGTTATGTAGGCTATCTCACAACCCGTCTGGTCAGCGTGGGAGATTAGACCAAATAACCCCCCCACCCCCCTGTGGTGGAGAGGCCAATGTCCTGCAGTGGACTGAGACATGCTGGGTATTTATTTATTTTTATTTATGTAGGCTATTGATGTATATTTGCAAATTCGGACAGTGTGATATTTAATTAGACAACGTTGCCCCGGGTTCAAATCCTGCTCCTTTCCCAGTTTCAATTAATTTAATTTTTTTTAAACATGTTTTTGAATAATTTATATATGAAACTAATATTAATTATTAAAAACATAATTTTATAATTTTTTGCATATTATATATATCATTTACTTTGAATTATTATAAGTTATAAATTATATATAACTTATTAATAATAAGAATTTATCTTCCTCAAATGAACTATAATATGCAAACAATTATAAAAATTGGGAAAGAAGCAGGATTTGAACCCAGGACATTTAGCATTGTAATTTATCGACTTACCCACATGACCACTTTGACTACTTGAATGTCACACTGTCCGAATTTGTAAATACATCAATGGCCTACATAACTAACTTTAAACAATTACATCTCGTAAACTAATGCCCATTAGCACGAGTTGCTATGCCATATAATAGTGGAACGGGTGGGTAATAACATATTTAAATTTCAGTTAAATCCTAGCTTAACAGACCTGGTACCCCCCCCCCCCCCGCATTGTTAGACTTTTACTCACGTTTTGATGCTCTATCGTATAGTCTATCCGAATCTGAAGTCAAAATCAAAAAATTCGAAAAAAATCGGTGACGGAGCGACCGATCTTATAATTAAGATCGTTACGGTAATGCATTCTCGACTGGTTTTAAATTTACATTAACGTCATTGTGCCCATGCCTGTTTGGGGGCCACCTTGAGTCTGGTTCTTTATTTACTATAATAATGTTTTATTATTTGAAGTTAAGTAAGCATCTAGAACAGGGGCTCTCAACCAGGTGAAATTTTAGGGAGTTTGGGGGAATTGGGGCCACTATTCAGCTAAATGTGACGTTCTGTAGATTATGTAAAATCTGTAGAATTGTTAATAAGGGGAAGATGATAGTCTGAACTATGGTGAAAGGGGAGGAATTGAGCAAAAACGGTTGAGAACCGCTGATCTATAATTTCAGTTAACATAGTTTTTGATGCTTTCGTTGCTATAGAATTCAAGTGTTTAATTGAAAATACTGAAATGTTTGAAAGACTATGTAAATGTTGGAAATTGAAAGTTTCTTTTTTTTATCTCTTAGAGTGGCAAGTTTTATTACGTGCCGACATTCAAATGTAAAATCTCTTTTATGAGAGTTAGACTTTTGAAGTAGACACACACCCGACTTTGGAAGCGTACATTGGCTGAACATTAAAAAATTGATTGGTTTGGATAATATACATGATGTTAAATTGATTAAGATCAAACATGAACGGATCTCCGTGTTGGGTCCGTTGCGCAAGGATACGGTGGACAATCCTCCCTCCCCGGCTCTCTCTCTCTCTCTCTCTCTCTTTGTTTCTTCCTTCATTCTTTTATCCACCTCCCCACCTCTCCTGTTTTTTTTTCCTCTTTATCCTTCGTCGTTTCTTTGAACCCCTGCCTTAGGAGCAAGAGTAGCGAGCGTTTCTTTCTTGCCTCGTTCGTCATCCCCGTTGCCCCTCGGTGACGGCGTTCGAGCGTTGCGATCCTGTTCCGAGATAAGAGTAAAACGTTTGCATTCTTTCTTTCTCTCTTTCTTTCTCTCACTACATACCCCCTCCTCTATTTCTTTTTTTTTCATATCTAGTCGTCTTGGTCGTCTTTTTTATTTTGTTTAATTGGCGAAGTCTCCGCTGCGAGCGCTCCCCGGACCGAGTGACCGGTGAAGCTAGCTAGCTGGCTTTTCTGAATTATTTCAAATCAGAGCGGGATTTAATTAAGGGTGTGAATAGCCGTGTATAGACTCTGTTATTGGCGCATCAACTCATCCGAGTGAGGCAGGGAAAGGGAGGGCGTTGAAAAAAGAAGAAACAAATTGTTCACAGAAGCCTTTCGGAATGTCATGGATTGAAGAGGAAAGAAGAAGGTAAAGGTAGGGAGGGACTGCGCATGGATTGAAACTCGGCCTTAACATCTCCCTCCAGCTTCTTTTTTCTTTTTTTTTTTTTTTTCCTTCCCCAAAAGTAATTTCGTTACGGCCCGTTAGATTCGTTGGAGGTTCAGTAAATGAGCTAATCACGAGGGAAAGCAAGGGAGGTGCCCATGGGCATGCGCAATGGGATTGAAAGAAAAGAAAGAAAGAAAGGTGAGGTGGTGGTGGTCGGAGTATTAAAAAAGGCTCCCAAGCGAAGTGGGAGTTGCATCGAATGGAAAAAGAGAGGGAGCGGGGAGGGAGGAGGCTTTGCCGTAAAAAAATGGCCGATAATTGGTGGAGCTCTAGAGTTATGATGACACCCGTATGGGACGAGATGGTGAACGGAGATAGTCGGGGCCCCGCCTAGGCAGCCATTGCCATTTGCCGTCCCAGATAACCAGACGAAGGCCGTCCGTTGGTGCAACACACGCTAACTATAGACACCGGCAACGGGAGGGCGGACACATGGGTGGAGACCCCGGACGCGAACACACTTCTCCCGTCTGCCTGTCATTCTGGCTACCGAACGAACTGAAATTCCCGTAAATATTAAACCACCACCACCACCACCACCACTACTACTTTAAACCCCCCTTTCCTTTCTTCGAACTTAATGTGCTGCTCCACCATCCCACCCCGTCCAAAGTTTAGTACTGGAATTACGAAGTAATAAAGAAAGTTTACTTCTCAAACGAAAAAAATAAATATTTTATTCTGCCCTTTTGATCTTTTTTGAGGTTAATAATTTTTTGGGGGGCTCTTTATCTTTCGTTATATGCTATATTACTGTCAAAACAAAGATGCAAACTCTTTTTTTTTCCCTTTCTTTTTTGTTTTATCCGTATTAATAGAACGGAACGCTCGACGTGAATGGTTCTTTTTGTACTGAGTAGGTTTTATTTATTCACGATATGGGACAACGACTTTTTTTGTTTTTGTTTGAATTTTTTTCCCGTGATGTAAGGGCAGAATTTTAATTTCATTAAAAAAATGTAAAGTTTTTTGAAAGTAGGTGGAAGACAGAGAAAGAAAGTATGACTCGATAGAGCATTGATTTAAAACATTTTGCTTTCTCTCTGAAATCTCGGTTTTTATAAAGTTTAGTCAACTGTTCTTGCCATTCACATTAAATTAAAGAATATAGAACGAGTCGAAAATCATCTTCACCTCCCTCCCATCTTCGATAGAAACATAGGTAAATTCCATTTAAAGACGATAAATTGCAAGTTGAGGGTGACCTTTCTGATGGTACACTCATGTCGATTTCAACTATGCAAATGAGTAAGAATTATTATGTAACACTGGATAATGTTCAATTAGAAAACAAAGACCTCTCGAACACAAATAGCAATTGTTAAATGTGCATTTCATTCACACTGTGGCCATCATTCAGCAATTTGAAAAGGGTCAATCACTGACTCATCATTCGTATTAAGCAAGTTCGGGAGGGAAAAAATAAAGTTAAAATGTCATTTGTACGTGATTTTAACTCTATGCGTAGTTTTTAATTTATTTATAATATACACGCTTCCTTCTCTAGCAAATTGTAAGCTAATCGGTGACCATACACCGGTACAGGGTGAGTCAAAAGTCTGTTACCCCCCCTCCCCTACAATTTCTAAAAGAGTGGAGGTACAACAAATGAATTGCAGGCATATAGGAAGTTAGGTAGGGGCTAAACAATGGTGGTGTCAAATTTGACCTTTCACCTCGACTTTTACACTTTGCAATTTATAACTTTGTAACAGTTATAGGTAGAGAAAAAATTTCAATTGTACAGTTGTAGAGCTCAAAACCCTGATCTTAACAAAAAAAAAGAGATTAAAAATAAGCTTAAAAATAAACCCACTACAACAAAATGAAATTTCAGTACTCAAGCAACATTTTACAGCTCCGTCAACGACTGTATGACATGTTTCCACATCGATGGATTGGCCGAGGAAGTTCAGTTCATTGGCCACCACGTTCGCTTGATTTGACACCACTTGATTTTTTCCTTTGGGATATATCATTGATAAGGCGTATGCGTCTTTACCGGCATCAGTAAATGATTTGAAACAACGAATTCAGCAGGCTTGTCCAGACATAACACCCAGCATGATGTTAAATGTGATGGGTTCTGTGAAATACCGTGCACATTTATGCATTGCTGCTGAAGGACACCACATTGAGCACTTCCTTCATTGACAAAAACTCACTATGGCTTGAGTACTGAAATTTCATTTTGTTGTAGGGGTTTATTTTTACGCTAATTTTTAATCTTTTTTTTTTCTTTTTTTTTGTTAAAATCAGTGTTTTGAGCTCTACAACTGTACAATTGGAAATTTTTCTCTACCTGTAACGGTTACAAAGTTACAAGGTGCAAAATTCGAGGTCATAGGTTAAAGTTGACACCACCATTGTTTAGCCCCTACCTAACTTCGTACATGTTGCCTGCAACAGATTTGTTGTATCTTTATTCTTTTTGAAATTGTATGAGGGGTAACAGACTTTTGACTCACCCCTCTCCTATCTTGGATACAAACATATAAGGAGCGTTCAAAAATTAATACACCACAATTCATTTCTACGACACGAACAATGCTACGTGGCTGAAATTGTAAAAAAGTCCTTGTTTGAATCTTCCGCCTCTGTATGAGAAGTTGCAAGCTTCGCCGCCTGGTGGCAGCCCGATAGCGAGTGTTAAAAATGCCGGATGTTAGTGATGCAAAAGCTTCACCGTATTGCCTCATCCACCCTATAGTGCCGACTTGGACCGTCAAAAAACATGTACATGTTTGGTCCATTAAAAAAATGCACTCCGTGGACCCCAATTCGAGTCCGATGACGATGTCCTGTGCTCTGTGGAAAAAAAAAAAAAAGTGGTTGCGTAAGCAGAAGCAGGAATGGTGCCGGAGAATGGTACACGCTCTTCCGGAACGCTGGCATACAGCCAAAGAAGCGGAAGGAGACTACTTTGAAAAATAATCAGTAGAACTGACGCTTGTAGCAATGCGATGTTCGAGCTGCAACGTTGTATGTTCCATATTTTCAGAGAAATAAATTGTAGTGCATTACATTTTGAACGCTCCTTGTTTATTTGCATCCAAAATAGGAGAGGGGTAACAGGCTCATCCTCTGTGTGAACACCATTTACAATTTGCCAGAGATATATGGCAAACATTTCATTCAGTTATAAATAAATTAAAAACTAAACATAGAGCCAAAATCACGTGCAAATGAATATTTTAAGTTTATTTTTTTTTACTGCCCATACCAATAACGGCACAATATCATGCCCAGAAAAAAATGGTGAAAATTCAATTAGTTCATGAAATGATCACCAGAGTTCCCCACTGTCACTTTTGCTTTTTTTTATTAACCAATTAGCGGCCTTTATTCGTAATGGACAAATTGTTCAAGTATCGCTCAAGGAGTACAAATTAAGACGCTGCCTCTGATCCTCAAAATACAGGGCGATTTAAAAATGCTGCAACCCTTGTTATATCTCTTGGACTATATTGGCCCTGTATATATTTACTGTATGCATTATATCTTGATTTACCATTTGGTTCCTTGCACGTTTGACGACAGATACACGTTTCAAAATAACTGTAGTGATGGATGCAATCATTAAATTGGTCTTCGGATTGTTTTCGTATACATATTCTTTGATTAAGACGAGAGAAAAAATCTACTAGCGTCAGATCACGTGACCGAGATAGCCCTATGCATAATACGAAATGTCGACCTAACGCTTTTGAAGTAATTAGTTTTAATGAACACTTTTTGTTGTTCACTAAATTCCATGTTGAATTATGGCAGATGACTATGTCGTGTGATTGTGTCCTCACTACAACACCATCTATCATGCATAAAATGAAGTTTCTACAAGCGAATTTCAATATGGTATCTTCATATTTATTGGAAACATGCCTACCTGTATAACTTGTATCCTTTAAACTTGGTCACTAATCATTATACACTATGCTGAAAATTCATGTATAAACCAATTTAGAATCTATCAAAAGGATACTTTTTTCTATTAAAAATTATGAGCTTAGAATATCTAGAATGCATGATTGCCTACGTTTTTCTATGCTGAGTTTTCGTTGAGGAGTACTAAATTCCATTTATTGATACCGTCATAGGCGACAATGCTGCTAAGCTATAAAATATTCAGACACCACTTATAAATTCAAATTTTATATATAGGGATATGTAAGTTACAATAGTGGAAACGGACATCCCATTGTTACTATATTTTCATTCATTTTCTGTTAACTGTCGAAATACGCCTGCGAGAATGCTTAAATCGTTTTCCCATGTTAAAGAATAGGAGATGTATCATAACGATTAATTAAACTTTACGGACTTTTATAATTATAATTTATTGCTTTACATATCAAAAAAAGCAAATGAAAGAGGGCATATGTATATCAGAGTTTATGCATATGGTGCATCATCATTCTGCAACACAGACTGTCCTCATCCACTCATTAACTTTCACAATGTTATTACATCAAACGAGGAAGGAGAAGAAGCCTTTTCAATGAGGCAACAAAGGGTCGCCTGACTCAGTTGAGAACGACGAAGAGGACGGATACTCGCTCGCTCTACACCGAATATATCCTATACGTGTATAACCATTGCAATAATGTAGGCCGCCGTCATACAAAAAGATATTCCTGATAGTACGAATAATAATAATGATGAAAATAAAAAATGTCCTCTTTCCGTGAAGTGGTTCCAGTAAAAAAAAAAAAAAAAAAAAAAAAAACAAACTGGCATCTGTTTTTTTTTTCCTCTCTCCGACAGCCATCAATATCATCGCTTATGCCATATGGGAACGCACGTGGCGACTGAAAAGAGGGTGTTCCATTGCACTGTTCCACCCCACAAAAAAGTCCTTTTTTCCGTCTGTTTACCTTTTTTTTTTTTTTTGCTTTATTCATGTATGCAATAGAACAAATCATGGTGCTTTTCACGGACGAATATATTCAATAGTGCTTTTTTGACAATGGGCTTATTATTTTGTACATCCTTTTTTAATCTTATTCTCGGGATAATTATTATTCAGAAAATGTTTTGCATATAGTTTAACCAAGCCAAGCAAGCATAACTAAAGACTTCAATGAAGCTTAAATAAAGTGGAAAGTTTAAAATTAATTGAATGTATAATTACTCATACGAAAAAAAATCGAAAATAATTTTGGGACTCTTGATTTCGGAACTCTAATCTCATAACACACTCGCGCACATATATTCCTGGACAAATTTATAAACTCGCTTATATTATGCACGAAACTTTGAAGAAGAAAAAAAATTCCTTTACAAACGTGATGGCAAATGTATTCAACTATCATATGACCACTAAAATTTGTCTGGTTTTGTAATCAAAAACTTTTCAAAAACTGGAAGAAAAAAAAGGTGTACATCAGCTTGGCCAAATTTACAAACTCGCCCTGATTAAAGCGGTTCTGTCCATTTTACTAGGTAACCACAAAAGTTCTGAACATTTTTAATTCCGGAAAACAAAATGATGTACACAAAATTAGCGTATCGCTAGTCCCCAAAGTAATCCCCATTGGCATCTAGCACCTTCTGCCAACGTGTCTCCAGTCTGCCCCTGACTGTAAAACTTGCCGGTCTTGGAGTGCCTCAAAGAAGTCCGTGAGTGCCTTTCGCAGTTCTGTATCATTGGTCTAGGATTTTCCACGAAGATGGTTGTCCAGAGAATGAAAGAGGTGATAATCCGTTGGAGCAAGATCTGGTGAGTAAGATGGATGACACAAAGTTTCCCAGCCGAGCAGCTCTATGGTTTGCCTGGCCACCCGCGCCACATGTGGTCGGGCATTGTCATGAAGGAAGCGTACCCCTTTGCGATTCACCAATGCTGGCTCCTTTTGCTGCAATGCCTGTTGCACACGTTCCAACTGCTGGGAGTACAGATCCCCAGTGATGGGTTTGGCCAGTTGATAGCAGCTCGTAGTGAACCATTTGGCGTTTATTCCACCAGACACACTAGTCTACGGGGTTCATCAGAAATGGCAAATTCTCCCGACCTGAATTTCTGGAACCAATGCCTTGCGGTGCGTTCATTCACAGCATCATCCCTCACATTCGGCGACTCAATGCTGCTGCTGACAAGCCCATCTTGAAGTCAGGTAGCAAACAACACCTGACCATCTCCTTCGATACCTCCATTTGCCTTCACTTCTGCACGAGATGTGATTGATTGGAATGCCCAACAGCCCTGTATTTATACAGGCTAACCTTCTTGCTCCCCCATGACAGATTTTGGACCACACTGTACACTCATTTGCATATCTTCTATCACTTCCTTTTATGGCAACATACAAACGGCAAGAACCTAGTATGTAAATAAACTTAAGCATCTTAGGATAAAATTAGAAATAACTGATTATTTGACACAATGGGTAGCTACGTATTTTGTGTTTGCTCAATGCCAACAGAAGGAAGAAGAAATTCATAAAATTTGGATACTGCATAGTTCTGGGATGTCCCGAGACAAATTCCAGCTCACATCAACGGATCTCGGTATTCTGTCAGATGTGTGCTAGCAAAAAGACTTTTGGCAGAGTGAAAAAACGATCGGGTAGGAAGAAAATCCTAAATTCTAGAGGGGGATCTCATGTTCGTTACAACTGAGAGAAATCTTTCTGTTGCACATAATGTTGACGTTTTTCCCCTGGACTTTTCTCCAAAAAATGTTTCTCGTGTATTACAGAGATGTCCACTGTTGTATCATATGAAGATGAGAAAGAAACCATCCTTAAAACAAGCTTATAAAACAGGAAGTTTGAATTATTTTAAAGAAAAGATGTCCTGGACTCACGAATTGATGAGAAGAGATTTAGTCTAGATAGCCCTAATGGATGGATGTAATAATACCTGCATATAATAATACCTGAATCTTCGGATTTTCGCTTCCTTCTCATACTTGGGGACTCTGAAGAGCTGTTTAATCTGATGTCCCACAAAACGCCCTCTTTAATTTTGGCTTCACTGAATAGAGGAAATTTTTCATGCTGGTCTTGAATGCTAGTCCATTCTTATCCACGGCTTTTACCAAGTTTTTTTTTACAAGGCCGAGCTTGTTATGTAAAGGAGGAATGATTTTGTGTGGTTCTGCGAAAGGTGGGTGTTGTACATTCGTTTCTCCAGGCTTAAAAGATAGCACCTCTACAACGGACAATACGTCAATATCTCCGCAACGAGAACTAATCAACTTTTTTCAATGTGATATTCAGGATTGGGTACCTTCACCTAAGAAGCAATTTCATTGTTGCCCAGTGTAATTTTACTCCTGGAATTGTTCTGTCTTCTGTATGCTGACCCATGCCTTTTATTTGCTTTTCCTCATCAAAGTAAATGTTATTACGGTAATTTTTGATAATTTCTTGATTTTCATGTTGAACATTCAAATGTGTTTGTGAAGTGCGTAGGGAGTAGCTAATAAATTCAACATGCGATTGTTGGTGATCCGTTCATCGGATTTTGGAAAAATTTTTTTTGTTTTGTTCGGAATTCAATTGGAATTTTTCGTGTATCTGTTTTGGTTTTTAAAATAGGATTTGAATGTGTCCTAATTTGCATATTTGGGATGATGATAAGTCCACCATGGGATAGGTCACTCACCACTTCCTATTCATTGGCTTCATCAAAATTGACATATCTGCTTCGGTTACCAAAATAAAGGAGGGAGGGCTCATTTTTGTATCCACGCTGTATAAATCGTAATAGTGATTTTTTGTTTAAATTTTAAATTTCTGACTTTTAGCAATGAGTATTAAACTTCTTTCTTTCTTTGAAAAATAAAGTGTAATTTAATTTAATTTAATTTAATTTAATTTAATTTAATTTAATTTAATTTAATTTAATTTAATTTTATTATTATTATTATTATTATTATTATTATTATTATTAAGAATTTGAAATTAAAAAGTAATTGAAGAAAGATAAAAGCATCAAAGAATTAATACAGGCGGAGCTCATTTATGGCACTGGAGCCTTTTGTGAGAGTAAGGGGGGGGGGGTATGATATTAAGAGACAGCAAAGAGTGAACGCGTGGGAGGGGTAGAGGGGATGATGATGGGGGTGGTGAAGCGGAGGTAGGATTATATCCCCCCTCCCTTCTCCCACTGCGAGCGCTCGCTTGAGCCTTATTTTCGCACGTGATCCTTGTCGCCGTTGCCATTAGCAACCGTGGAGCAAGCAATTGATCGGCGTCCATTTAACAACGGTGCTCAATTCGTTGCGATTCTCTTTCTACAACCCACCACCACCACCACCACCGCTCTTTCTGTCTTTTCTTTCTTTTTCCCTCCCCAGCACCACCACTCTCCTCCTCCTCCTTCCTTCTTCTCCTTCGTCGTCTTTTGAATCTGGCTCTAACGAGACAGCCATCAGACGATGCGCTTTGTCAGACGATACTTTGCAGTCGAGTAGGGGTGGGATGGAAACATACTCAGCAGTCGAAATAAAAATGGGAAGGAAAGAAAGAAAGAAAGAAAGAAAGAAAGAAAAGGAGGAAAAAAATTCATAAAATCTCATGTAAAGTGAACCCTTTTTATCCTTAGTGAACAACCGAATCATATCATTCTCTATTTTAATTTTTTTTTCTTCTTCCTCTTCTTCCTTTTATTTTCTTCCATTGTGGAGTTGAGATAATCTTAAGACAATGCAAGAGGAAATTAAATTGAATAAAATCAAGAGCGAGTGGATTGAGGGAGTCCTTAGGATTTAAACGTCTTTATGTAAATGGTAAAGTTGGCTAAGAGTAAAGAGCAAAGAAGGTCGGTTTTCAATTACGGAAATATGAAGTATAAATCCAGTACAAGGTGAAACATAAAGTTTTATCACATAAAGAAAATTAATAAAAAAAAAAACCTATGTCAGATAAATACATGTGCACCTTTCGTAGCTCTAAGAACATCTAGACGATATTCAATTTCTTGCCACGTATTCGCCAGTATTTCTTCTGTTACCGTCAATATCTTACGTTATTTCTGCCTTTAACGTGTTCACATCGGGGACCGGTGTAGCAAACACTTTATCCTTAACAGATCCCCACAGGAAAAAGTCTAAGGATGTTTATGTCCGGAGAACGTGGGGGCTGTGCTGTAGGACCAAACTTCGTACCAGCAGTTTAAAACTGTATGTATCCCTCTGATATAGTTTTTTATTAATTTTCTTTATCAGGTAATGACTTTATGTTCACCCTGTACACTGAGTGGCCAGATTATTATGACCACCCCATCAGTACTTCGTTGGGCCACCTTCAATACTGCGGCAATTCTGTTTCAGTTTCTTCGTACCATCAGTTTCTTATTGCAATTACACCCATCAGCTATCCCATTTCTCAAATTTTCTATATTTTCCACTGGAGAAGTGTAAACTAGCGACTTCAGATGACCCCATAGAAAAAAATCCAAGGGATTTAGGTTCCCGCTATAAGTGAATCCCATGTCGGCCAATCCATCGATCTTGGTATGTTGCATTTAAAAACTCACGAGCAACCACGAAAATGCTCTGGCGCACAATCAACTGAAATCCACGGGTAAACATATAATGTTTTCAATAACTGCACTAAACCTTGTGTGAGTGCAAAAAAGTAATCAGGATGTTGTTAAAAGATTATTAAAATAACCCAAAGAATTTTGCCTTATGTTTAGTAAACATCCTGTATAGTTATTTAATACAAGAAAATTAGTGACCCCGAAAATATTCCGAGAGCGCTGGGGCGTAGGTTTTCCAGTTCTCGAATCCGTCGGATCGCGGGTTCGAATACTGCTACGGGTATATATGTTTGTGTTTGTCCCCGGAATGCTTAAAAGATAGTCCTATAGAATTCTCTGGATTGTGTAATGATATTAGTCACGTGAAAGGGTTCATAATGACCTAGCTGTCGACGCACCCATAAACCTAGCGAACCCATGAAGTGCTTGCGTAAATATCGGCACCTAGTTCGGATCAGTAACGCTAACATTATCTTGCCCTCCTCCACACAACTTCTCTTTCCCACCTCATCATAGATCTCTTCCACACATAACACACTACACGCAATGAGACTGTGATCCAAGGACACGTAGGCATCAAAATCCACGCTAGTGGGCGTCAAGAACGATTATTGCTAAAAAGAAAAAAAAAAAAGATCAATCTGGAAAAATGTCCTTTAGGACCAAAAATTCTTAGTAATAAATGCGAGAAAAGGACCGATAGATCGAAGAACGATGGATGCGGTTTTTATTATTATGGTTTCAATAGCAGTTGCGCAGGGAGCAATGACGGTTCCGGGAAAACGATATATCCGGAAACGATAAATCGAGATTCGACTGTATAAGATTTTTAGAATTTCTAAGGCTTCACTGATCTTTTTAATGATGATGGAAGAACAGGAAATTCCTCTTCATTGCTTTCATAGTCATTACTTTCTGCATCAGATCCGCCAAATTCCTTTCGCTGAGAATTGCCAATATCGTCTAATTTTCTGAAACAAGAAATTTAGTTGTATTTTGAGAAACTTTGAGAAAGTTTTATTAAAAATTATTTCGTATTATCCGAAATTTATATAAAAACATTTTATATTAATACGATGAATTTATATGTAAAATTCACTAAATAATTTCGTATTTAGCGTTTTCTTATTAAGTGGATTGTATTGTAATCTAAAACTATAATTTAAATTTATCAACTGTCATGATTTGCTTTATTAGCTCTTCACAGATACAAACCATCTCTGTGGGCAAAAACATCTCGTGATAGAATCTCCCATAAGTTCTCAACAGGATTTAGCTCCGTAGATCTTGCTGGCCACTCCATTATGTTAACATTGGTGCTTGTTAAGAGCCCAAAGTTGATCTGCACACATTTATGGAAACGTTATCTTGTTGCAAAATCCAGTCATTACCAGCAGCTTATTCAAAAATGGGAAGAAAATAACCCTTAAGTGTTTCCTGATATTTTTCTGCATTTTGGTGGCCATGTAAATGTTTCAGATTCCGTTGAAGCCGAAACGTGCTCACCGCTCCTCCTCCTCCTTATTAAGTACCGAAAGGTGCTTTATACTATCAGTGTGGGGAAACGTGCCTGTCTGTCTGTCTGTCTGTAACTCAAACTCCTCCGAGGCTATGAAAGATTTTCAAAATCTGTTTTCGTCAGTCGATGAATATGGTTCATGGCACGAACCAGTTACAAATATTATCTAAATCGGTTCATTGGCACGTGCATAAATGGTACCTCTATTTTCCCGCCTAGCAATTTTCAATGGGAAGATACACTACTGTTTATAAAAATCGCAACACCCTGATGGAATAGCCCAATCTGCATTAAATTTGGAGCATTTGCATATCATGGATTAGAAAAGAAACCATTAGATTTTCAGGTCAATACAATGCGTTTTATGGTCACATTAGTATCGGGTGAAACCACCGTGGGATGCAATTACAGCCTCTAAACGTCGTGGCATTGAGTCAAACAAGCTCTGAATAAGGGCCTGGGGAATGTCCTGCCATGCTTTGTCTACACGGGTATACAGTTCATCCACAGTTGCTGCTGCAGGAGTCTGACGAGCCAATCGATGAGCAACCCTGTCCCACACATGTTCGATTGGGCACATGTCTGGTGAACGAGCAGGCCAGGGGAACAAGGGCGTCGGATGTGCTTGGAAAAAGGCGAGGACATTTCTGGCCACATGCGGTCGGGCATTGTCCTGTTGGAATACAGCGCCTGGAAGGTTCTGCAGGAAGGGGATGACCTCGGGTTGCACAACTTACCTGATGTACCGGTCACTGTTCAGATTGCCATGGATTCTGATCAGACGGGAACGGCCATGGTAACTGATTGCACCCCACACCATCACCCCTGGCGTTTGTCCTGAATGACGCTGCAGGATGCATTCTGGAAGGTCGCGCTCGCCACGATGTCTTCTGACTCGTATCCTGCCGTCATGGTGCTGCAAGTTAAACCTTGACTCATCCGAAAACACAACTTGTTGCCATTCAGCTTGCCACTGTTGGTGTCGATGGGCCCATTGCAACCTGAGGCGCCGGTGGTTTTGAGTCAAAGGAATCCGCAACAATGGTACTCGTGCCATCAATCCTCTGGAAATCAAACGGCGTCGTACAGTGCTAGCAGACATTGTCCTGCCTACTGTAGCATCCCACTGTTGTGCTAACACTGTGGAAGTGGCTGTACGATCTGCTACACACATGCGATAGAGGTGTCTGTGATCTCGCGGTGTCGTCGTGCTGGGTCTTCCTGAGCCTGGTCTTCGGTGTGCCCTGTTCTCTTCGCTCCACTGCCTCCATGCACGCATAATTGTCGTTGCATTACGTCCTACACGAGCAGCAATGTCACGATACGACCATCCCGCTTCACGCAGACCAATTATGCGTCCTCTTTCAAAGTCTGTCAGCTGTTGATATGGTACCCTTCGTCGTCGTCGAGGCATGGTGTTCTTTCAAGCAATTACTCTGAAAATCTAATCATTTATACTCTGACCCATTGTATGCAAATATTGCAAATTGCATATGGATTAGACCATTCCATCAGGGTGTTGCGATTTTTATAAACAGTAGTGTATATTGAGTAATATATCAAACAAATCGTATTGACGAGATAGATGCGGTTATTCATTATTATTTTCGTCAGTCGATGAACATGGTACATGGCACGAATCATTCACAAACATTATTGAAATCTGTTCAATAGCACGTGCACAAATTGTACCTTTACGACCCCACCTAGAAATTTTCAATGGAGAGATATATTAAGTAATATATCAAACAAATCGTAATGACGAGATAGAAGCGGATATAAATTACTATTTGCGCCAATTAATAAATAAAGTTCCGGGAATGAACCATTTGAAAATAGTTGAAATCGAAACAATGACACATGCTCTAATAGTACCCTTATGACACCCTCAAAAATTTTCAATGCTAAAATATGGCATGTAATATATCAAACAATTTGGAATGATGTGTCATGAATGAATATAACGTAAAATTAATGATAGTCGAAATTGGTTCCAAGGAACCTGGTTTAGTGGAACCATTATGGTTCATTGGAACTTTCAATGCTAAAATATGGCATGTAATATATCAAACGACTTGGAATAATGTGTCATGAATGAATATAACGTAATATTAATGATAGTTGAAATTATTTCAAAGGTACGTGGTTAAATGGTATCATTATAGTCCATTAGAAACTTCCAATGCCAACATAGGTCGGTTTAAAAATATAGTTCCGCGAATGGTTTAGTTTAACCTTTCGGTACTTGGTTATTTCATTCCTTAATGGTTTATTGTATACCATAGAAGTTTTGATCTTGGCTTCGCAAATCATATCACTAATACTTCCACCCGTCACTGACGTCCAAATTAAACGTTTTTTCGTCATTGAAAAGGCATAATATCCATTTGTCAATCCAAAACATGTGTTTTATCTTTTGCCCATTGCAGTCGTGCAGTCTTGTGCAGTCAATGGTTGTTTCCTGATCATTGACTTAAGCTTATATTCCAAGTACGAGGTTTATTCGTAAAATGAGGTCCATTTTGCAATAAAAACAAAACTACTATATATATGTTCAAAACTTTTTCTTTGCCAGATTTTATTTACAGGGTAGTTATAAAATAAGTTCGCCTACTCATAGCCCTCCAGAGCACAATCTAATGAAGCGATTGTGATGCAAATTGAAATGTAGACTAATCAGACCATAGGAGAGAGAATTCCGGAAAGAAAAAAAATTAGTGCAAATTTTCACCACCAGGTGAAAATGTGGCGCTGTGGAATGACAAATGGAGATTTTAAAACTAGTTTTATTGTTTTAAACAAGCAGGCAAGATTTTTGTTTGATTACAGCATATGTTCGTTCCCAATACCGGTCTTATTAGCAGAAAGTTTATGCAAATCAGAAAGTCAACATACCCAGAATGGAATAGATTGATCCATTCATTACATTATGTTTAGTGAAAAGCTTTCACGAAAGATCATGGTTATAAGCAAGAAAGAACGCGCACTGTTGGTTAAGTTGTTTTACCAGAATGATAGCAGCAATCAGCTGCATTGCAAGCATATCTTCGTCTAAAAGGACTACGAAAAGGGCCCATGTCAGATACTGGGTTGCGAAAAATGATAAAGAAATTTGAATCGACTGGCGATTTGGCTGTCGCACCAGGAAGATGACAGCGCAAGATAGCAGACGAAGTTGTTGAGTACGTGGCTGTTGCAGTGGTGGCCATAGTCTCCTCTTCTCAACATTCTGCAACAAGTGCTCGAGCAACAGCACGCGAATTGTCCATCCCACGGTCCATTCCACGGTGCGGTCCATTCTGCATTGGTACGCACACAAGATTCATCTGGCACAACAGCTAAAACCTCAAGATCCCTCTCAACGCGCTGACTTTGCTTATCGCTTTCTAGAGAGGATGATTGTTGATGACCTGTGGCCGTGGAACATTCTATGGTCAGACGAAGCACATTTCACCCTACTAAGAGCGGTGAACACGCAGAACTGCCGCATATGGGGTGCCTCGTTCCCCCGTGTCGTGCACGAAAAGCCATTGCATTCTGACTGTATTATGTGGATTCACCGCTGATTTTATTCTAGTCCCCTTTTTCTTAAACGAGGTCCTGTAAGATGTTCTGTGACAAGTGCACGGTATCATGAACTTCTTGCACAGTATGTGATTCCTGCCTTGCGAGAACGACGATGCTTGGAAGCTACTGTCTTCATGCAAGATAGAGCACCTCCTCATATTGGTCGACATGTGTCTTCGTACTGCTCAAATCACCCCAATTTTCAAGAAAGGCGACTCATCCAATTACTCTAACTACCACCCAATTTCCATTCTTCCCTTTTTTTTTGCCAAAATTTTTGAAAATCTCTTTTAGAATGAACTGCTTCGTGCTAACTTTGGTTATGATCGTGTGATCTCTAGAAGTTTTCCAGATGCGTGGCCTTCACATTCGCCGGAATTGAACCAGTGCGATTTTTGGCTTTGGGGATATTCGAAAGATCGGGTCTATCAACAAAGCGTACGGAATGTGCGTGAGCTGAAAGGCAGCATTAGACATGTCTCAGACTTTTTTTGGAAAACGCTTCATGCAACAATTGATCATGCTGTGCTACGCTTCCATCATATCATATACGGGGAGGCATATTGAACATATGCTATAATCAAACAAAAAGCTTGCTTGCTTGTTTAAAACAATAAAACTAGTTTTAAAATCTCCATTTGTCATTCCACAGCGCCACATTTTCACCTGGTGGTGACAATTTTCACTAATTTTTTTCTTTCCGGAATTCTCTCCTCCATCGTCTGAATAGCCTACATTTCAATTTTGCATCACAATCGGTTCATAGATTAGGCTCTAGAGGGCTCTGAGTAGGCGAACTTATTTTATAACCACCCTGTACATTTGCTTAGTAAAATAAATAAATAAATAAATAAATAAATAAATAAATAAATAAATAAGGCATAGATAATAAAAATCTAAAGTAATAAAATGATTCATCTTCTTTCTTCCAATTTTGTAATTTGTCCTTGTTAAAGTTTAATAATACAAGTTTACCTTTATGACTTGTCGCTTTAAGATTTTTTTTAATATTTTTGATCAAGACTAATGACTTTTTATTTAATTGAACCTTCACCCACGAAATCTTAATGAATCTGGGGAACTTCGGCTATTATCGCAGTACATGCCAGCGATTTATTTTAAATGGCAGGCTAAATTTATACCATCATTCAATTGCGTTCATTTTTTTTTTTTTTAAAAAAAAAGCAAAAGACAGAACAGTTGCGATAACAAGAGTAACTGTCTCATTTTAGTAAGTGGATAATAAGTTCTCCACTCGAGGATTTTGCTGACGAAGGCCACTCGCTCTAAACGTTCGTGACTTAGGAAAAAAATAAGTGGAGAACATTTTTTTTTTCTCTTGAAAACTGTTTTGGAGATTGCACGAGCATGATATAATCGCATTATACGTGTCATTATTCAATGAACGGATGAGATAAAAGCTTATCAGTAAACAAAAATATTATCACTGTCATTACGGATTTTGTTATACTCCTTGGGAAAAAAAATTAAAGAAGAATGCCTTTCTCCTTTGAAGCGTTTTCAAACTTGAGATGTGTAGAAGGTAATTAACGCCATTTGATTATGCATTCTTACATGTAGCAACAGAATGGGGAGGAGATTATAGATCAACAAAGTGAATAGGAATCGCACGCGACCATAAAAGAGCTTTCAAACTCAATATCTTAATGTCTGCATCTCACTGTGCTTTTGTTTCTTAAATGATTAAAGCGAACTTTAGACTATTTTTTATTGTAACTAATATAAAAAAATCAAAAGGATATAATTATGAATATTCTAGACAATGCTGTTAAGTTCAAAGGGATTGCGGTACCGAGTAAAAGGTTTCTGTTACATCATTCAGCATATATACGTCTTGGATGAATTAACATTAATAACTTACATGAAATATTTGACGCATCCAGGAAAATTTGAAAAAAAAATAAGCCTCAAAGTCTTAATAAAAAATATCATAACCACCAAAAAAGTCTAATAATTATTCTTATTACTAAATTTCAATCATAATCATCATAAAAATCAAAGCAAGTCGACCACCACTATTCAATATTAAAACCAGAGTGTATATACAAGGTGAGTCAAAAGTCTGTTACCCCTTCCTATCATGGATACCAATGTAGTTACGCAAATTCCAATAGAGGAATGAATAGGAACTTGAGGGTGCTCTATCTGATGGAGCGCATTTCATCATCTCAAACATTCAAATTAGGACACATCCAAATTCTATCTCGAAAACCTTAAGAGATACACAAAAAATTCCAATTACACATTTATTCAACAGCAAATTCCAAACAAAACAAAAAAAAAAGTTCACCAAAATCCGATGAGCGAGTCACCCACAATCCTCATTGCAAGCTCTGCAACATTAAAACCTTGATTCCTGTCAAGATTGAGGCAAGGGATGAGTGGCCATAGGAGAAAACGAGAGCACCAGAGTCCAAAGATCCTTGGTTCAAGTCTCGGAAATAACCACCGAGTGTTTTTTTTCTTCTGAATACTGTTTGCCAAGCATGCAAATTATTTCCTGTACCATCCTCATCCTGTTCTGGAAAGTTCCACAATTTACCATAAAGTCACCAGTTTCCTGTGCAAAAGGTATAAAGAGGCATGTTGAAGCTGAGAAAAAAATCAGACCAAAGCAAGATGGCACAATACACTAACCAGGAAATGATCACCATGGTCCTCTGCTTTGGTGAGGCGAGGCAAAATTATCGCAACAACCAGGCATCGTTGAAATGTCGTGCGGAATTATGCTATGGCGCAAGTGGACATTCCATTGAACACCATCTGGATTATGGAAAGACTTAAGTTGTATCAGATGACTGTTAGTAAGTAACAAACAGTATACAAGAGCCAATTGTCCCGTTGCAGTGCTTGCAATGAAGATTGTGGATGATCCGCTCATCGGATTTTGGTGATTTTTTTTTGTTTTGTTTGGAATTTGCTATTGAACAAATGTGCAATTGGAATTTTGCTGTGTATCTCTTACGGTTTTAGAGATAGAATTTGGATGTGTCCTAATTTGCATATTTGAGATGATGAATCCATCAGATAGAGCACCCTCAAGTCCTTATTCATTCCCTGTATTGGAATTTGCGTAACTACATTGATATCCATGATAGGAAGGGGGTAACAGACTTTTGACTTACCCTGTATAATAAATTAATGAATGAATAACATACAAGTTCAAAGTTCACCAATGATGATGGAATTGAAGGTTTGCGGTAAGTTTTGGTAGATCTTGAAGCTGTTGGTTGGCCGCAGAGATGTTGACTTGATGAAGATTAAGGTATCTTGAAAGAGGTAGAGCTGTTGGTAAGTTGAAATTGAAGTATTGTAGACTGGAGATATTTTGTATTGTTGATTCCCAGTTGTGTAGTTGAAGTATTGAAGTCTTGAAATCTTAAGTGGAATATGTTTATATTGCAGATATGTTGCGATATAAAGAGTTATTGAAGCTTGAGGGATGTTGAAGAGATAGTGAGGTAGTATTAAAGAAGAATGTTAAATTGATAACTGGTAATTGCAGTGATTTTGATTATAAATAAACTATCCTTTACCAAAAACCACATTTACATAGAACAAAGTAAACGATACAAGAACACGAACGCGCATAGAGACGAAGAGATGAAAACAACCATTGCCAACAACATAACCACCAACCAGATTGGAACAACACAAAAATCATCAACAGAGAAGAAAATCACAAAAGCAAAACAATCTAGCAAAACCATCAAAAGAAATCAATAAGAAATGGAAAATCCTTTGAAAAAATTAAACAATTTACATACATTCACAATAATACATAACATCAACAATCAAACACAACCTATTTTCACAATTATTAAGTAACGGAAGAAATGAGCACTTATTGGTTTCACAATGTCCGTTTGTCCGTCCCTCCGTCTGTCGATCCCCTTCAAATTTTCTATATTTTTTGACGTAGAAGGTTGAAATTCGGTATTTAGCTTACCATAGGCATGTCCTTCTTCAATATTTAGTGTGATTTTCATTGGTGCACTACGGTTCGGAATTACCGGGGTGGAAGTTAGAGGGGACCAAGTGATCCGAGTGGTATTTAATATGTAAAGTAGTGAAATTCAATACGCAGATACCTCTAGGCAAGATTTACATAATAATGAAGTTTGGGCCAAATTGTCCCAGTGGGATCGGAGTTGTGGGGGTTGCAGTCACTTGGTCTTTAGAACTAGGGCAACAAATGGCATGTGATATATCATTCGATCGGAAATGCTGCGGAAATGATGAGAAAAGAAAGAAGATAGACTTCTTTTATATTTTGTAAATATTTGTTCGAGAAAATCAATTTTTTTAATCAAAAAAAGGAGTAAAAATAGATGAACTCAGGGCTTCCGATACTTTCTTATACCCTCCTCGGGGGGATTAATTTCTTGTTTCACTGTAGATGTTTCGATAAAAATAATCGAAAACGTTATTTATTATAATCAAATATTTATAATCAAAATCACTCCAATTACTAGTCATCAATTCAAAATTCTTCGTTACAAGTTTACTGCTATCACACAAGCTCTTCAACATTCCTCAAGCTTCAATGCCACACATCTCTGCAATTTCAAGACTTCATGATTTCAATATTTCAACTCCACAACTGTGATTCAACACGATAGCATACCACCAATATATCAGGTTGGCTCATAAGTTTTTAGACTTTTTCTAGAATATGCTATAATTTTCAAATAGAACCGTCTAGGAGCTTCCTATTTGGTATACAAGTGTTTGGCATAGATGTGTTACATTCATAATCTCCCAACCACAAACTGACAAAACCATGCCCAACAACATGGAGCTCTCGCGAGAAGCGCTGCGTGGCATCATGCTTAATGCTTAATGAACTGTAAGGGGTGGTTTAACACGAAACCGAAGTGGTTATACAAGAAAACCGAAGTGGTTAAACGAGAAACCGAAGTGGTTATACAAGAAAACCGAAGTGGTTATACTAGAAACCAGAGCACTGCGACTCTCTGAGTCTATTGTACTATCCCCAATTAACGACTGCCACAGGAAACAGTAGCAGCCGGGACCGACGGCTTAACGTGCCCTCCGAAGCACGGGGGGCGATGGACGTTTCCAGGCGGTCACCCAACCTGTAATTAACCGCGCTCAAGGTTGCTTAACTCCACCAATACGTTAAGAAAGGCGAGACAACCGAGCTACACCTGCCCCCTGCGTGGCATCATGCTGGCACAAGCGCATAAATTGATATGTGCGGCATTTGGCAAGAATACTGTCAACAGGTCCACATGTTTTAACTGGTATAAACGCTCTGCTTCTGGAGACTATGGACTACCAACATGATAACGCACCAGCGCGTCGCTTAAAGGCGACCTTCCAGAAGTTAAAGTCGATGGGCCTGTAAATCCTGTCTCACCTAGCATATAGCCTTACCTAGCCCCTCCTGATTATTACCTGTTTATGGCGCTGCAGCGTTCTATTAGCAATAGACAATTCCATAATGAGGATACGATCAAAGAGTACCTCAAGACATTCTTTGAAGCACAGCCGCTGACTTTTCGGTACAAAGATATCAAAGGTTTGTGTGAAAGATGGCAAAAGGTGATAGATCAAGAGGGTAATTACCTTTTGGATTAGGTGTGTTTGTGTTCAAAAAGTCTAAAACTTATTAGCCAACCTGGTACAAGATTCAATTTCAAACTTACCATCAACTTCAACTTACCAACAGCTCTACCTCTTTCAAGACACCTATATCTTCCTCCTGTCAACATTTTACGGCCAACCAACAACCCACCCTTACTTTGACGGCAAACTTCCAACTCCATTATATTTGGTGAACTTTGGCTATTGGTGAACTTATATATTATTCATTTATTAATTTATTATATCAAACTATAAAAAGGAGAACATATGAGTTCGTCACGGAAACAGTTTTGCATTGTTTTAGCACGTTAAACATTGTTGGCGCTGACTTGAAACACACGCCGGAACTGAAAAGTCACCTGACCATTGCTATCTGTGCAACAATTTTTATCAAACTGAAAAAAAAGGAGCACATGTGAATTCGTCAGACAAAACAATTTGAATGTGAGAGCTCTGAAATAATACGAATTAAATTTTAATGTGCGAGCTTTGCAACAATATTAATTGAATTTGAAACTAATTACCACGCAAACTGCGTGCGGATAAGATCTTGTCTATTAATATAGCATAACCTAATCTGATCTAACCTAATCAATTATAAGGAGCTTACAATCATTAATAAGCAAATTAAAACCAGACACCAATTCTGACTCTCCTTTAGCAAAATCAAAGGGGGTAAGGTTAGTTTCAGCCATTTAGGCTAGTAAAAACTCATACTAAAGATAAAGGAAATAGTAAAACAAAATATCGTGAATCTAATTGATAAGTTTTAAAGAAATAAATCTGTAACTCAAACTCAAAATTATAAGACAAACACGACTAATAACCAATCTAACTTCATAAGAAATAGTTTGGGCATTAGAAGGCAAACAAAAACTTCATGACCCTAACTCATGTTTTTAGAATTCATATTAATAATAGAAAACCATAACTTAAGTCTAAAATGCCTTCTCCCCAAGGAAATAAAATTCAATTAACTAAAGAATGCATGATCCTTACTACAGAACGTATATATTAAGGAAAAAAACTTATTAGGCTAATTAACTTTTTGATTTCCACAAATTTATTTATAAAATAAGATTGATACAATTGATTGTAAATTTGATTACAATCAATAAGAAGCGAATCGTAGTGGCGAAAGAAACCAATTTATAAGTGTCTGCTATGACAAGTTAAGAATAAATAAGAATGAAAGTATAAATGATATAAACAAAATAATTATGGAAATGCTGATGACGGCGATAAAACGAAAATGAAACATCAAATTAATGCTCACTTCAATATGCTCTTAAGAAATTTTAAACGGTTTGATAAGTACTTCAATAAAAATATCCTACGTTTTTATATCTTATAAAATCTATTTTTATTCTCGGGAAAATGAATTTTTTAATGCAAAAATCGCCAATAAATTTCGGTTTTTGTATTTCAATAAGTAAGTTTTACAAGTGAACAAGTAATAATTACTTGTTAATAATGAGACAAGTAATATAGAAACAATTTTATTTATAAACGTGATAAAACTTCATCATCTAAAATGAATAGATGCAAAAAAAATTGATATAAATAAACTACACTTAATAATATAGTTGAAATAAATGGAACTAGAAGAGTTGTTTCATTATTCGAAGTCCTAATTTAAAACATGCCGTTTTTCAGCGTTTAGTATGTAAATTATTCATCTGAACGAGGTCTTTGATGCTTATCTCAAGAGGCGTCGGCATTATCGAGTTAGAATAGAATAGCCACTTGTTAAAATAGACTACAGGTGGCGAAGGTTAGATGGGGGGATAAAATAGTTTTTCTAACAATCTATGATTAGTAATAGTTATTTTTTTTTTTTTTGGTTTTTTTTTAATTGATAAAAAGATTCAATTTTTCTTGTCATAAAGCTGTAATGTTGAGATTTCACGTTGTATGCTTCCATATCTAGCATTTTAAAACTATCACTTTGAATTTAACCACAGAAAAGGTTATAGTATTAGATATTTAATATATGGCATCTCAAACTTTTAATCTATTGTTATCTAATATCCAATTCAAGCGATTTGATTCTTCTCATAAAATGAACTGAGTCAAAGGCTACGCAGGCGTGATGTGTTTTAAAAGATCATGATAATCTGGTGGAGTCTAACTTGTACATGCTCGTTATATTTTTTTGTCTTATTTTAATATTTTTTTATTTTTTAATTTTTAAATAATTAAAATTAAAAAGCATGATAATACACATAAGTCTGTTTTTTTCCTCTTCTCCTCTGTTAAATAAATAATTTTTAATCTGAATATTTTCAATATTTAAAATACCCTATTCGTTTCATGACTGTTTTCTCCTGTGACAAGTTCGATTTCAAACGTTTACATTTCTGTCTTCGAACTTCTGACCTCTAGTGTTAATGGTGAAACCTAATAAATGAGGAAACCATTACTGTTAAAATGGGAAAACGAGCACATTTTCGACAAAGGTTATAAATATTCCGATAAATTTTTTGGCTTTTAAACATTTTTAGCTTTTTGACAATATTTTGTATTAATAAATAACTGTTTATTGATAAAAAATATTGTTTTAAATTTTGTACCGAAAGGTTTTACGATTTTTAAATGAATCATGAAAATCATTAAATTCATCTTATACTGAATTGGCTGGCGGTTCTCCAAAACGTTACTGACAAATTTTTAAGAAGGCTTGTTGATAATAGTCTTGGCTATACTAACAATGATTATTTATTTTAAAAAAATCCAAGTAGTTTATGATCATTTTTTGAAATTTGCTGACAGTCTATGCGTCTCTAACGCTGTTGAAAATACACAGGTCTCACGTTGCTTGAAATCATCCGAAAACTTCTTACTGATGTAGTTGAGAAAAACATTGTGTCATCTTAAAATATTATTTAATGGCTTTATCTCAGCTCCTCATCAACTATCTCGTATAGGACTGCGTTGTTCCAATCGTTATCAACATTGAAACAGAATCTGCTCTCATTAGAAAAAGAAACCCTGAAGAAAAGCCGACGCTATAATATTTTAACTTTATTAAATTAAAAGTACACATAAAAGTGACCCCTAGGGGCCAGTATGGTAAAATTGATCTATGGTTAATACCCCGATTCACTCCAAATACAAACAAGAAAATATACAAAAAACAATATATAAACTAACAAATACAAAAATCGAAAATAAATCAGTGATAATCAACTAAAAGTCTAAACAAAACAACAAAAAAAAACCAACTAAAATCTAGGTGGACAAAAAACCCAACCTCCACTAATGCAAGCCCAGAAGAAAATCACGATAGATAACTCCGAAACAATCGGTTATCAAAGGTACTAAAGGTATAGTAAAAGTAACCAAATAATGCGATAAGCAAACAAACGACCCAAACCCGTATTATACCCGAAAACTTGGATCAAAACCGGACACAAATCGCTGCAACAACTTACGAAAAACCTGAAAGTCAGTTATAGCGCGCATTTCTGGAGCCAGAATAGACCAATACTTAATACCCATGTGAACAAATAGGGGACGGCAAAATAGAGATGAAGATCTAACTGGGTATCTATGGTTCGATGAATTAAAAGTTAAATCAATGGCCGGTGTTGCTAATAGTAATGAATTGAAAGTTTTAAAAACAAAAATGCATACACATGGTAAATTATTGGTATACCTCATTTAATGAAAACTGCTGAGACTGACTCACATTTCGGTAGTCTGTAATAAGTTCTCAGAAACCATTTCTGAAGCTTTCATAACTCTTTTGAGATTACTAGAAGTAGACGATCCCCAGAATAGCATGCTAAAACATAGGTAAGAATGAATCCAAGCAAAATACAATTCCAACTTTAAATTTCATGGCAAATACGTCAGGCTTAACAGTAATCATAAGGTTGTATAAACGAATATAAACATTTCAATTTCAAATTTTTGTTTTGAAAAGTCTTTTCATTCCATTTCTCAGCAACCGCCAATAGCCACGCCTTTCCCTGTTACACATTTTCATAGAACTGAGATTGCTCATCTTGATCCCACCTACAAATTTATTCCTAGTTTTAATAAGGGAATAATTTTATTAAAGTACAGAAATAAATTTATTTCTATATGAATTAGACATTTTCTCGAGATGTTACAAGTAAATAAATAAAAAAGATGTGGATTTTTCAAAGAGAAATTATTTGACGTGAAGGAAAGAAAAAGAGACTAACACTAAAAACAGAATAAAAAAGACGACGTGTAATTTTGGAGATATCGTGTCCACTGACGGATGGAAATGGATTAGATGAACAAGTCAGAATTTGTTTGAGAGATATCAATGCTGTTAGTCTACAATAAATCAAAGCATTACAAATTTTGAATTTTTTGAAAAACTGCTATACAGTTTCCGTTAAGGATTTCCTATTCATTGATTAAATAACATAAGTAAAATTCTCCTTTATATATTTAAATTGAGAAAATAAATAAGGTGTTAGGAGAAAGAGGACATAACGGACCTGTTAATTTTATGTTACTAAAAAAAACATCAAAAAAATTGGTTAAATGATTCTATTTTTTTTTTTTGCAAACATACATTAGTTATTCAATTTTTATTATATTATTAAGAAACAAACAAATGCTATTCAGATTTTTTTAATTTAAAAAAAAAGAACAAAGTTGCGTTTGGTCCATATTGCCAAATTGGGGCACATACGGATAGAATTTTTATTTTTTTCAGTTACAGATGCACATTTATCATGAACCCACTGTTTGCAGTTACTGCATTGAATCCAACCTTCTCCAATATGGCACTGCGAAAAAAGTTCTGAACAATACAAATAATTTGCATCGTCGCTCGATCCGTATTTTTCACTGATGTTCTTCTTGGGCCTGCCTATTTTCTTTATCTTCTACTCTGCGGGTTTCTTAGCATATTGTTGCGCCAGTGCTTGTTTGTAGGGCAAGCTTGTAATCTCACAAGCCTTTCTTTTGGTCTGTCGAATCCAGCTTTTGCTTTTGGCATTGGTGAAACTCTGACACTAGAAGATATGACTAGTGGTAGGAGTAACCAGCGAATTCAACTGACTAGTGGCAGGTGCATCATTGCGCTCGTCTACAGGCACATCAGTTGGGAGTGATGGGGAAAAGTCATAATCTTCAAATACATTAGGGTTCAGTGGAAAAAGTTCCGTTTTTCACTTTCTCAGAACAAAAAAAAAAGCCAAATTTGGTAAGAGGTGATATGGACTGTAATCCATTTTGCTCCATTGGTTGTGAACCTATATGCCCCACGCTCCATCCTTATAAAAAAGGAGTGGTGGGACAGGATCCTTTCAAGCTACAATATTATACCAGTGCTTAAATAAAAGCTTATACAAACTTAACAAACGTCGTTAATGCTTTGAATTTTTAATTTTAAACTTATTATGAATAATAAGAACTAAAGTTGTATGCTTACTGTAGTCAGATTGTCACCAAAACGATAAACAAAAACCGTGCGGTCGCTTCTTTCCAAACCGGATGAAATAAACAGGAAGCGAACGGATAATAAGTATGAACATAATATTACAAAAACTGACATTTTCGCAGCACTTTAAGATATCTAGAAAACTTGCTGTGGTCCGTTTTACCTAACAGGTCCCCCCTTTCCCCTACAATAGTAAATAGAGGGTTCTGTATGGAATGAGTTGAAGTCATTGAAAAAGTCTTGAAGAACCAGCAAGGATTGAAGAATGAAGAAGTACGAAGAATTCTAGCAAAGCTGATGAAGAAGAACCAGGAATATCGAAGAAAACGTACTTGAAGTATATGTGTCTTAAAGAACTGAAGAAAAACAAAGAAAGATGATGAAATTCTGGAAGAAATGTAGTTGCTAAAATGTAAAAACTGTGTTTGAAGACGGAAGATGCAGAATGGGAAACGAATTATTGAACTGAAGTTGGATTTATAGAATCCCTTTAAAGTACTGGCTTTTTATTTGGACATTGTTTCGTCAAATGTCTTCAACCATCAAAGTTTCCAAAAAGTACCATCTATTTAAAAGAAGAGGAGTCCATAAATCTATATAAATAAAAGGCAATGTTCATATGTGGATGCCCTATAGACTCCACACCACTCGACCGATTTCGATAAAAATTTCAGTTTGTTGTTATTATGCCAGAAGAGTTTAGAGAGTGCTTTGAATGAAATCCGATAGGTAGATTAGGTTAGGTTCAATATCGAATTTCAATTGCATTTATTTAATTCATATAAATATATAGGGTGGATACTAAAAATGAGCCTCCCCTTTTATTTTCGTAACCGAAGCAGATATGTCAATTTTGATGAATCCAATGAATAGGAAGTGGTGGATGGCCTATCCCATAGTGCACGTTTCATCATCCCAAATATGCAAATTAGGACACCTTCAAATACTATCTTAAAAACCGTAACAGATACACGACAAATTCCAATTGAAGACTTGTTTAGCATGGAATTCCGAACAAAACAAAAAAATTTCCAAAATCCGATGAACGGATTACCAACAGTCCAAAGCAGAAGATCATGTTGACCATTTCAGGAAGAGTGTAGCTTGCCATCCTGGAATTGTTCTGTCTTCTGTCACATGCTTTTTATTTGCGTTTCCTCATGAAAGTGAATGTTGTTATCGTAATTTTTGGTAATTTCTTGATTTGCATGCTGAACATTCAAATGTTTTTGTCAAGTGCTTAGGGAGGTAACTAATAAATTCAACATGTGATTGCTGGTGATCCGTTCATTGGATTTTGGAATTTTTTTTTGTTTTGTTCGGAATTCCATCCTGAACAAGTCTTCAATTGGAATTCTTCGTGTATCTGTTAGGGTTTTTAAGATAGGATTTAAATGTGTCCTAATTTGCATATTTGGGATGATGAAACGTGCACCATGGGATAGGTCACCCATAATTTCCTATACATTGGATTCTTCAAAATTGACATATCTGCTTCGGTTACGAAAATAAAAGGAGGGGGGGGGGGGGCCCCATTTTTGTATCCACATTATTTCTTCTATTAAATAATATCCTTTTAATAATGAATTTTTATAGCATTTTTGAAAAACATCATTTTGAATTACTTTATAATTATCAATGGTATCTTTAGTGCCAAGTAAAAGCAAATAATATGAATTGAACTAGAATTCCGTTGATTCATTATTTCGTAGAGTTAATGATACTTAAATAGAACTCATTAAATAAGAACTCATTCGACTTCTCCATCTTCCAGACATCAAAGTTGAAAATCAATAATCACTCCCTAAGTTTTATTATAACGAAAAAAAAAAGTTGTCCTTTAAAAAAAAAAAAAAACCGCTTAAAAATCATACTTTCATTTCTAAGTGGAATAGAGCAAAATCTTTTCGAGATAAACATTTCTCTCTCTCTCTCCTAATTTTCTTTTCATCTGTTTTTCTTCCCATCTCGTGTCGTTCCCCACTTGAGATGAGGGTAGTTTTTTTCTTTCTTTCTTTCTTTCATTCTTTCTTTTTTTCTGCCTGTGTCCTGAATTACAGGGACTCTCGGAGAACGTCGACAACAGCGGTCTCCATAGCAACGCCTGAGGAGCACGTTCTCTCCCACCAGTTGTCACGAGAGCGAGTGACATCTCATTATTTTGGCGCGCAGAGGCCCGGATGTCCATCCCGATGTTGCTCCAGATTACCCGACATTGTTGTCTCCTGACTGATCGGACAGTTGTCAGATTGGGAACGTCGTCGGATGGGAAAGGGAGGTGGGTTGAGGCAACGAGCTGGCGGGGTAGGATAGAAAGAGATTACATTGAACCCCCACCCACCCACCCATTGCACCTGCCTTCCCAATCCACCCGAAGACGCCCTGGCTCTCCTCTTTCCCCATCTTCATTTCTTATATCCAATCTGAAGATGAATTTCCCCAGGAAAGATGGCTGTTACTATAATAACAAGGGCTTCATTAATGAATGCTCTCTAAATAGAAGCTTCAGTAATTGGCTTAAAGAACAAGGTTGGCAATGAGGAATGATTGTTAGAATAACTTCGTGCTGCGATAGTTCAGGATGTGCGGGGAAACCGACGCATTTTAATGTTCGACATTCCAAGGGGTAAAGGTCAAAAGGAAGGCTACAGAATATTGGTCTTGACATTTATGTCGTTCTTAAAAGAGGAAATAAGGTCATTAGCCTGGAATATGCTTATTTATATAACATCTTGCAGATTTATAGCTCTGAACGTTTCTTTTTTTTTTTTTTTTTTTTTTTCCTCCTCCCTTCTTTGGGACTTTATGAAATATGGACTCGGTCAAATTACTCAGAGCAGGGCGAGCAAGTCAATGCAACCTTTCGAGGCTTTTTTTGTATATCGGAACTGATATTTAGTACTTTAATCATCATATAACAAACAAAACTTAAAGCGGAAAGAATCAATACTGAAAAGATAGATATTCTAGACGTTTTATTTTACATGATCTCGAGAAGATCATGCTGTTCTTTTAGCTACCCTTGCAAGAAAAGCTTAGGAATTTTTGGAATTCCTGAGAGGACAAACCAGCTGACAACCTTAAAGGGCAACTCTACGGTCACATACAACTTTATTTAAATCGGAAGATTATCGCATTAATAACATAGTGGAATATTAAAAAAAATTTAATTCGAAATCTAAAAGTGTGAAAAACGAAAATTCCTAACGCAGTTTCCAATAGACGCCCCGCATGAAAATTAATTAATTAATTTATGTACATATTGACGATGATTAATCTCGAGTGCGATGTATTAATTTAGACACTGAAGCAAAATCGTGCCTCCGTTGACGTCATTAAGATGGACGCCCCGCTATTCGAAATTGCGTTTGGAATGTTCGTTCTTTCACATCTTTAGGATTCGAATTAAAAAAATTTAAACACGCCACGGCGTTATTAATGCGTTAATCTTTAAATAAACTTGACGTGACTGTAGAATTGTCCTTTAAAAGAGAGAAAATTTATAAACTACTCTACGGTGTGTAAGAAAATTAGTGGAGTGGCTATACATAGTCCGTTTCTACAACTGAAAATAAGGAACTAAGTTTATGTAAAGATATGTCTTAAAGAATTATAACCACATGATATTTATTCGTGGAAGACTTATAACCAGGTCTGCGGATCTCAACCCTATGGTTCCCCTTTATGGATATTGAGCATCTTCAACAGAGAGTAGAAGACCTATGTCAGGAAATTAAGGGCACTCCGGGAATATTTGAATGGGCAGTCCTGATTCCTAAAAAAAAATATGATTTGAACATTAGCTATTGTAACGATTAGGGAAACCCTAGCATGGGAGTTTTCTTTTAGTAGGAGACTATAAAAATAGCTGAGATGCCCGTCTTCGCCGAACTTTCAAGGCAAAACGAAAGCGGGATATCAATATCTATCTATTCTAGGTATATACCAGTGTTGTTTAAGATTGAACCTGGGAGTTGTTAATTGTCATTGCATAAGCTGGGCGAATGGGAAATTGTCGACGTTCGAACTCGACAAAATGATCAGTCGCCTGTAACGGTATTCTTGGTATTAAAACGAATTGTCCTGCGTTATCTCCACTGAATATTGTAGCTTGTAATGAACCTGATTATCGGAATTGGCTGTTGTATCGCTTAATACTCCAAACGTTCAACCTATTGACCGTCGACCCTACAATTTACCGATAACTTCGGACGTTGCTGTGAATTTACCTGGCAGTGGAGAAGGTGCACATCGTAATATTATTTTGCGCCAGCTCACAAATGGTAAGGTTCGTCAGATTTATGGTGGCATATTTCTGTGCGGTCGAAGAACATTGCTTATACCAAACGTGTTACGATACGCCATTTTAAGCTTACCATCTTCAAATTTATAATGAAATTCGTACCTTCCATTGTATATTTTTAACACAAACACGACTGGCCTATTTTTGCATTGTTGGACATGAGATGAGATAATTAATATGATAGGATAGAAACAAAGATGATAAAATTAATAAATAAATGGTTGAAATTTTTTTTACATAAAATATAGGAAATTAAAATAAAAATAAAAATAAGATAAAAAGTATAATTGCTCTATTTTATTTGATGAAAGAGCAAGTCTGCTTCTAATTCTTTTTGTTGTGTTTTACTTTCGATTTTATTTAATGCTACCAGGTCTTCAACTTCGATTACACATGGAGTGTATAGTCACTCTCAACATCTTCCCTTTTTAGTTTTAAAATAACATTAAATTCTACATACAAATAATACATATTTGAAGAATACATACTTGCTGTATATATAACAATATACAACACTGAATATAATTACTATGCTGAAAATGTATGACTAATAATTTGAATGTTCACTTAGATTAAACAGTGAATTAGAATTCAATTAGGGATTGAATTAGATTTTTATAATAGTAAATATACTTAAAATGAATATAGTTTTTTAAAAAGAATATATTCGGATTCTAGAGTCGTTCATGTATATAGAATTGTACCATAATAGTCCACTGGATGCTTCTGTCTGGTGGATCTTCTCAGAGGTGGTTCTCCTCATTGGGTTTTGTTCTTGTGTGACTGGAATCGGCAGTTCATCCTCGATGTAGGTAGAGGGAATCATTAGCTCGTGCACTAGCAGTAGATGTCTTCTGTTGCGACGGAGAACTACATTGTCGTTTGTTACTATTTCATACGAGCCGTGTGGTAACTTTTGAATAACTTTTTCCAATGTTCTCCATCCTCCCTTGGAATGTCTGACTCGCACTTGTCACCCACTCGAAGTTTTGGAAGTAATCTGCCTTTACTCGGATTCCCTCTCTTTATTCTCTCTGAGTTTGGCGTTGGAGGCAACGGCGTCAATCTAGTATGCAAGGGACGGCCCATAAGCAGTACTGCTGGTGATCTTCCCTCGTCTAAAGGTGTTGTACGGTAATTTAATAGTCCGATATAGGGATCATTTCCGTCCTCATTTGCTCGTTTCCACGGGTATTTTACTATTTGTACTCCATTAGAGTGAGGATAATACGGACTGCTTGTGATATGGTTAAGCCATACTGTTTAGCAAAGCATCGGAACTCATAACTCTCATATTGGGGTCCATTGTCCGACATCACTGTGATTGGAACGCCATGTCTGTAGAAAACTCTTTTGAGCGCTGTTATCAGTGCTGCTGTGTCAGTTTTTTTACGTTGGGGTACTTCAACGTAATTTGAGAAATAGTCAGTGATTTGTAGGTATACTTCTCCTTTCCACTGGAACAGATCCGTAGCAACCTAAGCCCAAGGTATTTGCGGGAATTCATGTTCTTTTAAAGGTTCGGCTTGTTGTTGAGTTATATGTGCAGCGCGTATTGTACAAGTTGTGACAATTTGTTCTACGTCTTCATTCATTCCTGGCCAATACATTAGGTATTTTTTATTTATTACTTTTTGGTTATTTAACTAAGTGTTTTTTAACCGACTTGAAAAAAGGAGGTTATCAATTCGATGCGTATGTATGTAATATTGTTGGAATTGCACAATATTCATGTATGTTAGTCTATGTGAGCTTCTAAACAAGTATGCCAAATTTCATAAACGTGTGTATGTATGTTTGTCCACGTATTTCTCAGAAACTAGAAATCGAATGGCAATAATTCTTTTTTATTGAATTAGGTATCTTTCAACTTAGGGATAAATCCAAATTTCATAAAAATCGGTTCAGTAGTTTTCAAGATATGGACTGATATAGTTAGGCGATCGTGAAAGTTTCATTAAAGTCGTTTTTTTTATACTCTGTTTAATCTTGTTTTTAATTGTTTCCTTATCGTTACAATAGCTTTGCTTGTTTTAAATATTTCCAAATATTTTAATACTCTTTAGGTCAATAACAATTGTTCAATTAATATATTCCCTTGAAAATGCCGACAAGCGAAATGCATTGGCAAAAAGGAATAAAAGAAATTAATGTATTATTGAGATTACAGTTTGACGTTATTTAATAATAGTAATACAAAATCTACATATTTTGCGAAAATTAAAAATGTTGATGATAAATAAATAAAATAAATCAAACAAATTAATAAATACCTAACTATTAATAGTAACTTCAAAACGTCATATTTCGCAGCGTACTGACCTTCATGGATATTGAGTGTTCGGATCCCTTGATTAAATTTCTGGGATGTAAATGTAGACATTGATTTAAAGATGAGATAGTCAAATAGTATACGGGCTTTACTTTCCATAATGAATTTACCTGAAACATTTACGTTTACCTGAGTGTTTTTTAGTAGTACGGGAGCAATTCTTCAAGAAGGTTTTAATGAAACTGTCAAAAATATTTTCTACTAACCAAAATTTCTTAAAAATATTTTAAGAATTTTTTATGTCATTCGTTTTCATACAGGTGATAGTTCGCTTTTAGTATGAGATGCTCTTTTAGGACTGATAATCATCCTCAATATGCTGCATCTATAAATCTATAACCTGTCAAAAAAAATTTTCCCACCGTTATTATCGTTTTTTTATTTCTCCTCTAAAGTTTGCTGATTTGACGATTGAAGGACGGGATATATATATTTTTTTTCAGTTCTTAGCTTTTTTTTTTCATCTTCTTCTTCCTTCTCGTCCTGGTCCTACCCGCCGAGTCTGCCGAGTCTTGTCTGCTGCTAAATTTATTCCCCCGAGTGAGTGGAGGAATTTTCGCGTCGGAGAGAGGAATGTTGTTGAAACTGTCTCCGAGCAAAGAAGGAGTCTAGGCAGGGACGAAATTGTTCCGATATTAATAATTCTGTCTTTTCGGTGTTTGCAGGTCCCATTTGATAATGTCCCAGTTATGAAGAGAGTTAGTGATCCCCTCCCCCAGCGATGGCAGTGGATAAATGCCCCGCCATCGATCATCTATTAAGGGAGTGACAGGAATTTAATTACAATGGTTCTTCTTTTCGTGATAACCATTAATAGTTGAAATTGTTGCCAACTCGGCCGGATTCATTTGGAGTCCCTTGTCATTGATTCCCTCTTGATGAATGCTTTCACTTAGCAAAGGGAGCACACGACTAATTCCAAGATAGAACTATTCTAGAAAATGCAACGACACAACAAACACTGGTTTTTCATTTTTACCAGTAGGTTTCCCTTCCTGGCTTAAAAACTCATAGACCACCACTAATCGACGAAGAAACTTCAAATTGAATTAGGCATGATTATTATTACGGAGGATGATTACTTTAAGAGACTCGGCTATGAAGTGATCTCCACTTATTCAAGTGATTCCAAGCTCAGTTCTCTCTTTGGTCAAAAAGGTAGAGAATTTTAATTTGAATGGCCTTACAAACCTAATACATTACTCAATATACATAGATAGCTTAAAAATTAAAACATATAAAAATACCAAAATTGCAACAAGAATGATAAAGAAAACACATAATTAATTAATTAATTAAAGCCAATGTCTAAAGATGGCGCCAATGTCTAAAGATATCTTTGTAATAAAGTGCGTCCAAAATATATAAAATCACTCATACAATTGTAAATAACTATTATAAATTTCAAAATAATTTACTTATTGTTAACCCATGCTCTAAAAATAATGCAAAAATAATAATTAGAAAAAAAAATAAACTGAAATCATTATGGTACCATTACAATACATACAATTAAACCAGTCTTGATATATCTTAGCATTGAAAATCTCCAATGGACCATAAAGGTACCGTAATTTTTGGATTATAATGCGCACTTAGTTTTTTGTGGGTTTTGGAAAACTTTCCCGCGTATAATGCGCATTCGTGTATTATGCGCACCAGGTTATTGTAAAAAAATGAACATCATATTATAAAATAAAAATTTATTATTCAAATAGTTTTAAAATCTGTAGAAGGATAGAGAAATTAGAAAAGCTATTGAATTAAAAATTCAAAATAAATGCAATAAACATTTACAGTGCTTTGGGGGGAGGGGTCACATCTTCCAATAATCCGGGAAGGAGACGTTGCCAATGCCTTCAAAGTTGATGTCAAGAATATGCCTCGGCTTGTTATATTTCATATGCCACTAGGTATGATGACCCACGTTAATGTGTATTGAATTTTGAATTAAGATCTGCGTATTTTTTTTAAATAAGGAAATTTTCACATTAAAATCTGAAAATTATGCGCACTTTTGTACAATGCGCAGTGATGATTTTTTTTAAACTTTTTTTATTGTATAATGCGCGATTATAATCCGAAAATTACGGTAATCAAATTTTCACTGAGCAAAGTTTTTAAAATCAGGCAATATAAAATAACATATCCTGATTGATTAATTCATCATCGCCGAGCGGAAACCGCTGAAGCTATTAATATCAGGTTGTTGCAAAAGTTTCTTCTGGTTCTAGAACCCGTGCCCAAGAAGGGCTCATTTTCCGAGGGGGGTGTTCATATTTTTTCAAACAAATTATTGCATTTGATTCCTGAATATCTTTGCTATATTACGTCCAAGAATCAACTTTCTGACTATACATCTGTGAGTGCCATCAACGGTCTGAAATGGACCTTTCACGCGAGCATATTCGAGCAATAATCTTGTACGAGTATTCTGGAAAGATCAGTGCTGCGCAATGTCACCGAAACATTTGCCAACGTTTAGGTGATGGCACTGTTAGTTTACGTACAATAGAAGAATGGTATCGCCGGTTCAGACCAATGGCACCTCTCTGGTCGGCCAATCATGATTTCAGATGGTGATCTACGCCAAGCAATTGATGAAGATCACAATGTAACAACGAGGGAACTCGCAGAACAGTTCAAGATTCACTTTTCAACCATTGCCCGGCATCTGCATGAGCTGAATCTGTCATTCAAGTTCAATCGTTTTTGTGTTGGAATAAAAATCCGGAAAAAACTTTTGCAACAACCTGATATAAAATTTGATTCTGTAGTTTTATTTTTTAATGTAGAGACTCACTAAGAAAGGAATTTACGTTTGTATGTAAAGGGATGTAAGTTTGTATGAAAATTCGTCATTTTTTAAGTTAAATCCATGATTAAATCCATGAAAATTGGTATTTGACCCTTTGGTAAGAAATTAAGAAAGACGTGTTTCATGATTTTTGGAAATATACCCCTTAAGGGGGCAAAATAGGGGATGAAAGTTTGTATGGGAATTTCTTAGTGGGTGCTTACGTTTTACAAGTAACCTGCTGCCAAATATTCAGGATGATGAATCCGTTGGGCTTTTCGCTGAGATATTACTGAAAATTACCCATCACTGGAAGGTAAAGTCATCATGTTTTCAGATTTAAGTACAGTAGTTACCTTCTTACCAGAGCTAACTGCTAGAATATAGCCTGATATGAGTAACATCAAGAAGAAGCCTATAGAATGGTTGTGCGAGCGTGCTATATTAACACAAAAAAACGACAAAGGAGCTGCAATTAATCAGTTACTGTTAAATGCCTTCGAGGAACAAATTGTCGAATAAAAATCTTTTGATTCTGTTATTCAAACCGAAGACGCCGTCCGCTATCCTGTAGAATTTCTAAATACAACCCTAGCGTCAATGAACTTCGGACACCTACAGAATTTTGGATAAGTACAACGAAACTAATTGTAAACAAATGAAAATTACTTTATTGAGTGCACAGAGCTTTAGTACAACTGTCATATAGCATTTATCATAAAAAAGAAAACGAGAAAATTAAATAAGCGACTTTTTGTAATGTTCCGTTTTCAACATGTTACAATGAACTTCGTACATCGTACCGTTTATTGCACATTACCACTGAGTGGCGTCACCTTTCCGACGAATGACGCTCCGAAGTCGTTGAGGCATGCTGGACACTAACTTCTGCGTTGTTTCTACTGGAATTTTGTCCCACTCTTCGGAAATACACGCCCGCAACTGCTGCAGTGTTCGAGGCTTCCGCTGTCTGACTTTTCGCTTTAAAATGCGCCATACATTTTCAATGGGTGACAGATCTGGGCTGCAGGCAGGCCAGTCAAGCACCCTGAAACGCTGCTGTTGTAGCCAGGCCTTGGTGTTTCGAGCAGCATGAGGCTTCGCGTTGTCCTGCTGAAAGATGCTTGGTCTTCTATTGAACAACTTTTGGCGGGATGGACGCAGATGCTGTTGAAGAATGTTTATATAGGCAGCAGAGTTAATAGTGCCCTCGCAAAAGTGAAGCGATCCTGTCCCGGCTGCCCACACCATCAGCGATGCAGGCTTCTGAACTTTCCTCTGGTAACAGTCGGGATGATTACTTTCGTGCTTGGTCCTTAGCATCTTGCGACCGTTGTTGCCATACGACACTGCAAAGGTGGACTCGTCGGACCACAGAACACTATTCCACTGAGCAAGGGTCCACTTTAGATGGGTTCTGGCCCATGCTACCCGGCGACGCTTAGCTTCAGTGCTCATAAATGGCTTCCTCTTTGTAGCGTATAAGTAATAGTTGCATCTTCTGATGTAACGGCGGACTGTGCTTTCGGATATGGGTATATGAAAATATTCTCGAGCCCAAACAGTCATTTCACTTATGGGAGCATGCCTGTTTTTCACAACGTAACGTCGAAATACTCGTAGGTCCCTAACATTCAATAATCGCTGCTTACCTGGTGCAGTCCCTGGTTCTGTTTTCCCGATTTCTCTGAAACGCTTGATGATCCCATTAACAGTAGAGAGAGAGTGGAACTGATAATTCATGG
>JAHWFO010050193.1:440192-511487 GCA_023313115.1 Rhysida immarginata
AGGAAAGTTCTATATGCTGGTGAGCCCTTGTGTACGAAGTTCTTTGACAACGCAATTTTACATAAACTTGAATAAATTATTTGACACCATTAAATCGATTCTAAATGGATGTTGATATTGTTCCATCTACTCAGTAAATCTATTTTCATTAGCCTGCAATCCTCTGTATGCACTTTTCACTGTGTTTTTAGCCAAATTACTTGGTGTCCGAAGTTTATTGACGCTAGGTTTGTAGTTTAAATCCTTTTGGCTTTCCACCGTATACACTCATTCTTAAAGTTGGAGCACTTGTAATGTTAAGATCTTATTCCTCCTAAGTTGTGCAATGGAAATAGACTACAAGTAAAAGCTCTCCATAAACACGTTGTAGAAGCCACAGTAATCACTGGGTAATCACAGTAATCCAGGGACCAAAAGAAGCAGAAAATGGCATATGAACATGGGGTGGAAAACGCTTCTTTCTAGAGTTCTAAAGGTGTCCTGCAGTAGACGAAATTAAAGTTAAAGCGTATAGAAGAGGCAAACGGTGCGGTTTATTTCTACGGTATAACAAATGCTATAGAAAAGGCTAAAAATAGCCTCCGGTTCTTTGAATTGTCGTAACTCTTTTTCTACTACAGAACACCATTAAAATTATAGAAAGTAGCGTTTTCGACTCGCTTTATTCATATCACATTGTCTGCTTGGTTTGGTCCCTGGAACATATTCTAGTTTGTACAGACCATTTAGAAACACCTTGTATACTTTAACAAAGCCGAAGACAAAGCGTCTCTGTGTTTGAAAATGATCATATTCGTGCTTTTTGTGATTCCGGAGAATCTATTAGACAAATTGCTAAAAACTTTGGGTAGATCATAAAATGTGATACTAAATTATTTGCATTTGGGTGATCAACTTGGCGTAAGGAAGTCAACAAGCAGACCGCGGAAATTTACAGCACGCCAAAAAAAAAAAAAATAAAGGAAGTTCACCTTACGTGAAATAAATGTAAACAATACTCTCTGCGATCTCTTGCGAGGTCTCAGGAGATGCCTATGTGCAAATATCCAATTGCCAATGTGGTGCATCAGTCTGGCAATGTGCAATTCAAGAAGAGGAAGCTACGACCTGTTCTGAAATCTTGGCATAAGGGTAAAAACTGGCGTGGGCAAGAGAAAAAGTTCAATGGGCAAAAATGTTTAGGCCTGTGGTGGCTCAGTGGTTATAGCATCGGGACAGTAACCCGAAAGTCCCTGGTTCGAGTTCAGACCGTGGAATTTTCATTACTGTTTTTCTGTATTTAATTGGTATGCGTTAAAAAATCCTCCTGGAACCCATTTTCCGGTATTACTTTTTTCCGACAAGTGCTCTTATAGATCTTTTTTTCCAGAATGTTTTTCTAAAATTATTATGGTTTTTTTTTATAATAAATGTTTTCCACGCATCTTTTTCGTATTTGACTTTAGGTGCTTATTTTCTCCTTACTATCAGGGGTGGGGAGGGGTATTCTTAACCAAGCAATTCCACGGTAAAGATATAAATAACAAGGTATCTAATCGTGGTCTCAAAATTTCCCTTTGTAGTTTATACATCAAAACTATGTATTGATATGTTATTTATGTTTGGGGTTTCTGCGCATCAATAGGCTTAGAAGGGTCTATTTAAAAATTTTTCTCTTTTTATTTTATAGAATTTATCGTAATATCGGTATCTACTCTTATATCCAGTTTAGATATAAATTTAATGTATATAACCATTAGGATCTCTTGAGAATGGAGTGTATCAAACTTGTTGAAGATGTTTTGGTGGCAGGCTCTATATTCCTGATATTTTAGATAAATGTAATATTAACTGCGACCGTCAAAATGTAGAATTCGCGCCAAAGTTTTTAATGTAGAATTTTTTATTTTTTTAATCATTCTGATCTTTTTGCTTAATTTTTCTGTTTTATGTACACTACCCTATCAAAAGTCATGGGACACCATCACTTTAATAGAAACACTCAAAAATATACATTTTTTTAGTATCTTGATGGTCCATCTTTTGCTACTATCACAGCTTCTCCTCTCTGGGGCATACTCTTCACAAGTTTTTGATACGTTGCGACAGGTAATTTTCGCCATTCTGCCATTTTTCGGTCACGGATTTCGGCCGTTCCGCACATGCGCGCAATCGACGTTCCAACACGTCCCACAGACGTTCGATGGGGTTGAGATCGGGACTCTGTGCAGGCCAGTCAAGTTCTCGAATCCTCTTTTCATCAAACCATGTGCCTACAGCCCTTGCTTTATGGCAAGGTGCGTTATTGTGCTGAAACATAAAAGGGCCATTGCCAAAGTGCTGCGTTGTCCAGAATGTCTTGGTAACGCTATGCGATTAGATGTCCGTCCACAGAAACCCCTAACCCATACCATGAAAAGCACCTCCACACCATCATCGGCCCTCCGCCGAACTTCACCGTGGGCACAACACAGCTTGGCAGATAACGTTCGCCATACCCAAACCGTCCATCCGATTGCCAGATAGTGTAGCGGGACTCATCACTCCATTCAACCATTCGCCATTGATCCAGAGTCCAATGTCGTCGCCATTGCAATCTCCTCACTGCGTTGCTGGTGCTGATGTGAAGTTTGTGGGCTGCCGCTCTGCCATAAAAACCCATTTCATGCAGTTCCTTGCGAACAGTCAGGATGCTCACAGTTGTTCCCGTCGACTCTATGAACGATCTAGTCAGTCCATCAAGCGATGTGTGACGGTTTGCAGTGACCACTTTACGAAGAGCCCTTTGGTCTCTGGCCAACATGATCTTGGGTCTTCCAGTCCTAGGCGGAACACTTGTGGTGCTTTTCTCTTTCCATGCCCGGATGGTGTTGTGAATGGTCGATTTCGGGATGTTTAGGAGGGTTGACGTCGCTCTAACAGTTTTGCCTGCGAAATGGCACCCAATAATTGTACCTCTTTAGAAGTCTGAAAGCTCTTTTCTTTGAGAAATTCTTAGAGCATTCATGTAAGCATCATCTCATAATAGCATACTCTCTGTTATGTAGTGCTGGGAAGAATGCCAACAGTGAAATTGCAAAGGAATGTCGCATTTTCATGCAAATCAGGGTTGTCCCGTGATAGGGTTGTGTATGACTTTCTAACAAAAAAATAATCCTCCCGAGGAATGTATAGGAAAGTAGCGGAAGCGCTGAGAACATCTATCTTCACCCTTGTACTTTTTAACCCCCCTCCCCATATTTTAATCGAAAAATTGATTTTTTTCGAACGTAGTATTTAGAAAATAAAAATGAGCTCTATCTTCTTTCGTTTCTCATCATTTCCGATCGAATAATATATCACATGTCATATGTTGACATAGTTCTAAAGACCAAATGACTGCCAACCCCATTGGGACAATTTGGCCCATACTTCATAGTAATGTAGATTCTGCCTAGAAGACTCTGCATATCGAATTTCACTACTTTACATACCTAAATATACGTAGACCTTTTGGTTCCCTCTAACTCCCTCCCCCGAAACTCCAACCTCAGTGGGCCAATCAAAACCAAACTAAATAGTGAAAGTGTACATGCCCGTAATAAGCTACATTCCGAATTTCAACTTTCTACTTCAAAAAATGCAGAAATTATGAAAGGGACAGACGGACATCGTGAAACCAATAAGTGCTCCATTTTTCCATTACTTATTAAGGATGAAAGTCACTTTTCAAATCAAAGTGTAGTCAAAATTTTGAAGTCCTTGACGTTTTGGTCTCAGATGATGTCCAATATTGATGTGGAGATTTTACTGAGGATTTCCAAAATGAGTTCAGAGATAGTTATTTTTTTTCAGACACTTTTCATGAATTTTGAACTTAAATTCAACCTTAAAAATTACTCAAAATTCATGAAAAGTGTCTGAAAAATAATCATCTTAGAAATCTTCCGTGAAATCTCCAATTCAGTATTGGATATCATCTAAGACCAGAACATTGCTAGTACAATATAAGACCGCCCTACAGAGTGTCCCAAATTGATGTATTCACTCTAAGATACTCAGCAACGAAATGAGACAGACATATAAGGTTTGTTGTATTTATTCCTTAAACTTCCTTAAGCCCGTACATGTTCAAAATGTCCACCTTCTGCCACAGTAAACTCCCAACACCAACGTCGAACAGAGCGACATATCTGATGGAATGATCCCATTGATGGAATGTTCAATCTGATCTCTTAATTCCGTCGGCGATTTGTGGGTTTGTAGCGTACACCGTGTCCTTTAAAGTTCCCCAAAGGTAGAAGTCGAGAGGGGTTGAATCGGGAGATCGAGGCGGGAGCTCCGTAGCACCGACCTTTCAACACATCTTTCACCGTTCCTTCGGCTTCAAACTTGTCTCGGAGTTTAGTTATTGTTACCCTTGTTGGCGGTGGTGTACCAAATTCAACCCTCCAACGTCGTTGAACCTCAACTACATTCTCCACTTTCCAATAACACTTCAGTCTCACCGCTATTTTGGTCTATAAACAAATGAACAACAATGAACGTGTTGCTATGCTTTTCCAGCGCCGTCTGGCTCATACACAACAAACCTTATATTTCTATCTCATTTCGTTGCTGAGCTATAACGTTTCAAAGAGTGTATACATCAATTTGGGACACTCTGTATAAAACTAACTTCAAAATAGTATTGCTATTACACGTTAGAATCTAATACTGAAAAAAATTATACAACTCATATAAAGAAGCATCAACACTAAAATTGGTGACTAATTTCTCCTTAATATACTGCCATATGTGTCTTGAATATCTACTATGTAGGGTGAGTCAAAAGTTTGTACCTCCTTCCCCTCCCCATACAATTCAAAGCTAGTGAAGATACAACAAATCTGTTGCAGCCAACATACAGTCGGCGACATAAGTCAGAGACCACTGCTGTGACTTTCTTCTAAGCTTACATTGTCAGCAAACTAGTAAAGTTAAATCGATAAAATTAACGCTGTATCGTCATTTAGTCATGTAGTTCACAAAAAAAGCAAAACACAGTTTATTGAACTTCAATATTTAATATAACAGAACCAAGTACACATATCAGAAACTTTCTGCGCGACAATAAAGAGAGACCATTCAAAGTTAACTGAAGTTGACAATTTTCTTGTTGAGTTAACTGTCCTCTAATATTTTGTTGCTCCCCCCTTGGCTTTATAGACAGCTAAAAGCCGATCTTTCATACTTTCTACAAGCTTACAAGTGGTGTCAACGCTTATGCTTTGCCAAGCTTGTTTCAAATTAGCAAAGAACTCAGTTTTGTTCCTTCTTTTATCACTAGGAACTTTTTCGTCCAATATTGACCACAGATTTTCTATGGGATTAAGATCTGGGCTTTGAGGGGGCCATTCTAGTAGCTTGATTTTTTTTTATCGAAGAAATCCTTGGCAACTTTGCTGGTGTGCTTCGGATCGTTGTCCTGTTGGAAAACGGCGTCCTAGGCGTAGATCTCGTGCAGATTTCAGGAGATTTTCATCTAAAATTTGGACGTAATCTTTCCCTTTCATAATCCCTTCAATCAAAACCAGTTCCCCGACTCCATTTGCAGAAAAACAGCCCCACACCATTATTGAACCGCCCCCGTGTTTCACAGTTTTTTTTCAGATGACGATCTTCCAGACCTTCACCTGGTTTCCGCCAAACTTTTTGTCGTTTTTTTTGGTCCAAAAAGCTCAAACTTACTTTCATCTGACCAGAGTACCGATTTCCAGAAACTAGGATCCTTCCCAATGTGGTCTCGAGCGAAGGACATTCGCTTGGTTTTATTGGTTTTAGTTATTAACGGTTTATGCCTTTGCAGACGGCTTATAAATCCAGATTTTCGTAATCTCCGCTGAATTGTTCGGGATGAAACATCCAAATTTAGTGTTTCTTTAATCCGTCTAGCAGTTGTTTTTGAATTTTTTTTAACTTCACGGACAATCATGGTGTCATCACGATTTGATGTTTTGTTTGGACGGCCTGTTCTTGGCTGATTTTTCACTGATCCTGTGATTTTATGCTTTGCACACAGGTTTTGGACAGCAGTCTTTGACACAGAATACTTTTCTGCTATTGCTCGCTGAGACAGTCCTCTGCCAGCATCAACAATGATCCGCTCTCGCAGATCAATCGACAGTTCTTTTCTTTGAGCCATTTTGACTGCTACGTTATAAAATATATAGTTAAGTGTAACAAAAATGAAATTACTATTGTAAAATAATTAAGTATAGTTCGCTTTTACGTTTTCAGTTCTCTTCATCAATATTTCAGAGACGGTCTCTCATTATTGTCGCGCTAATATATAGACGCTGGGAGGAAAAGTTCATTTTTCTTTGGGTATATTGATGAACTTAATAATCTATTTTGCATAAAACGCTTATTTTATGCAAAAGAACATAAAACAAAAAAATTAATATCGTTAACAAATTATTTACTAAAAAAGAAACCATGCGAATATACGAGGTCTGTTCAAAAAATACGTAGACTGTTTGAATTGCGCGGGCCCTGTTGGTCCCAATCAAAATCGCTTGGTGTCGCCATCTTCTGACAGATCCGCTGATTACAAGGCAGTTTTTTGATTGCAAATATCAGTATTGGTTGATTAGCTACGTGGTTGTTTGTGAAGTGTGTTATTTTCGTTTGGCGGATTTTTAGAATGAGTGACTTGAACGAGCAAAGAGTTGCTGCGAAATTTTGTGTTAAACTCGGAAAAACTGCCACTGAAACTTTTGATATGCTCAAGACGGCTTACGGTGATGTTACTATGAAGCGTGCGACATGTTTTAAGTGGCATGCACGTTATAAAGATGGTCGTCAGTCAACTGCAGCCGATGAGCGTCCTGGACGTCCTTCCACGTCAACTGACGACGCACACGTGGACAAAATCAACACCCTGGTTCGGGCAAATCGACGTCTGACCATCAGAGAGCTTGCTGAAGAGTGTGGGATAGCAGTTGGATCATGTCACGAGATTTTGACCGAAAAATTGAAGATGCACCGCGTTGCTGCGAAGTTTGTTCCACGCCTGATGACGGACGACCAAAAAGCCCATCGCGTCCAGGTTTGTCAGGAATTGCTTGAACGCTCATAAGATGATAACAGGTGATGAAAACTTCTTGTCGAAGATCATAACAGGTGATGAATCTTGGGTGTACGGTTATGATATCGAAACAAAGGTTCAATCATCCCAGTGGGTGGGTGAGACATCTCCCAGACCAAAAAAAGCTCGCCAAGTTCGTTCCAATGTGAAAGTGATGTTGATAGTTTTTTTTGATGCTCAGGGCGTAGTCCACCACGAGTACCTCCCCCAAGGCTCCACAGTGAACCAGATTTACTACATCGAAGTTCTCAAACGTCTGCGGGATGCTATCCGGCGGAAAAGGCCAGAAATGTGGACGAGTGGTGACTGGTTGTTTCATCACGACAACGCTCCAGCCCATTCAGCCCTCAGAACTCGAGAGGTTTTGGCCAAACACTCGATCACTGTTCTTCCTCACCCACCCTACTCACCTGACCTCGCTCCTTGTGACTTCTTCTTGTTTCCCAAACTCAAAAGACCTTTGAAAGGAAGGAGATTTGAGACGATTCCTGATATAAAGGCAAATGCGACGAAGGCGCTGAAGGACATCACAAAAGAAGCGTTCCAGGACTGTTTCCAAAAGGGGAAACACCGTTGGGATAAGTGTGTGGGTCAGGGAGGAGAGTACTTTGAAGGGGACCCAGATGTGTAACTTCTGAATAAAGTATATTTTGTTTTATGACGTCAGTCTACGTATTTTTTGAACAGACCTCGTACATCTCCACCTTGGTCTCTGACTTATGTCGCCGACTGTATGGGAAGTTAGGTAGGGGCTAAAGATTGGTGCTGTCAAATTTGACTTTTGACGTGGAATTTTTCACCTTGCAACTCTGTAATCGTTACAGGGAGAGAAAAATGTCCAATTGTACAGTTGTAGAGCTCAAAACGCTGATTTAAAAAAAAAGAGATTAAAAATACCGCAAAACCTTGAATAAAAGCCAGGTATTCAAATAAACGCCAGTCTCGAGTAAAGGCCAGGTGGTGTTTTAAAAATAGATTAAACGCCGGGTCTGATTGTTTTTCGGGTTTATCGTATAAATTCCGACGTTTATTGTTCCCATTTCTTGGGAATAGCCTTTAACGCCTGGTCTTAAATAAACACCGGGTCTCGATTAATCGCCGGGGGATCAGAACCATTGTGACAAATACAGTAGACGCCCGAGCCTCCATTCAAGATTTTACAGTAAGCGTAAAAATAAACCCACCCGAACAAAATGAAATTTCATTGCTCAAACTGTTCAGTGTTCAGTGTTTTGGACTTTGGAATCATTTCTGTGTACCTTATTCCTGTAAGGCAACCGTTGAAGAAAACAGGTCCCACCAACATGGCATTCCATAGTCCACACCGGCTTGAGCACTGAAATTTCATTTTGTTGTAGTGGGTTTATTTTAACGCTTATTTTTAATCTTTTTTTTTTTAAATTAAAATCAGCGTTTTTATATCTACAACTGTACAACTGGAAATTTTTCTCTACCTGTAACGGTAGAGGCGCAAAATTGCAAAGTTACATATTGCAAGGTGCAAAATTCGAGGTGTAAGATTGTTTAGCCCCTACCTAATTTCTTATATGTTGCCTGCAACAGATTTGTTCTGTCTCCAGTTGTTTTGAAATTGTATGGAGGGGGGTTATAATCTTTTGACTCACCCTGTACACTGAACGACCAATTTATTAGACACACCTCTTACGGAAAATGGATCGGCCTCCCAGTGGCACCCAAACAATGGAACAGGCTGAAGCGGTGTATAAAAGGGATGCATTGGGTCACAAGTTGCAGTCAGCAGCAGAAGTGGACTGAATATGGGTAAATCCAAGGATTTCATCGACTTTGAACCTGGCATGATCGTTGGAGCTCGACGGGCGCAGTTGAGCATTTCGCAATCCGCGAACCTCCTCGGGTTTTCCCGGCAACAGTGTCAAGGGTATTCCGTGAATGGCAGTTATGCCAAAAAACAACCTCTTACAAACACAACTCCGACTAACAGGACAGGAGCAGCCCAACAAATTGCAGCGCAGTTCAACGAGGAAGCATCCCAACCCATTTCGGAGCACCGAGCTGGGTTTAACAACATGCGGCCAGTACGTGTACCGTCGCTGTCATCGCAAAATAGGAAAGCGCGCCTGCTGTGGGCACACAGGAATACTGCTTGAGCAGAAGAAGATCGCCACTGGATACTGGATGAGTGGAAGAAAGTCGCCTGGTCCGACGAATCGCGGTTCCTACTTCATCATGCGGACGGCAGACTGCGCATCTGGCGCAGACAGCACGAGGCCATGGACCCATCCTGTCAACAGAAAACCGTACAGGCGGGTGGAGGAGGAGTGCTGATCTGGGGTGTCTTCTCTTGGGACACACTGGATCCGCTAATATCCGTAGACACATCCCTGAATGCGACACACTATCTGAACATTGTTGCCGATCAGGTGTATCCGTTCATGATGAATGTTCCTGGTGGTGACGGACAGTTTCAGCAGGACAATGCTTCCTGTCACCGTGCTCGAATGGTCTTGGACTGGTTCGAGGAACATGACGCGGACTTCCACCTGCTTCAGTGGACAGCTCGGTCGCCCGATCTCAACCCGATCGAGCATTTATGGGATGAAGTGGAGAGAACCGTCCGACGCCTTCCCACACTACCGTCCAACTTGCACCAATTACGGGACGCTGTGATGTCAACCTGGGATGCTATTCCTCCGCAACGGTTTCAACACTTTGTTGAATCCATGCCAGGCAGTTCTCGCCGCTAAAGGAGTTCAGGCAGTTTTGTGACGTTACAATTACATATTTTTAAGTTTTAATCCTTTATAGAAGTTTTAAAAAAATCTAGTATTAATTTTGTTAAATGACTGATTTAGTATTTAATAAAGAAGAATAAGATATTTCCAGTTGAGGTCTACGAGAAATTAATTTTATTTTAGCTGACGTGTTTCGTAATTACTCCATCTTCAGAGCAGTGATTGATGTTACTATTTTGGACAGGTTCAAATCATAAAATATAATAAAAGCCAATCAGATTTAACAATTTTGAAGATTTGGATAAGGGTTTATAACAAATTCAATTCAAAGTAATTTCTCGTATTGTTAATTTGGAAATATCTTATGTCAATATTATATTAGATACTAAATATCTTATGTTAAAAATACTTAATAGCAATAGTAGACCCGTAATGTGGATTTGACTGATTTAATAGTCTAACGAAAGTTTTTTTGTAATATTTTTAAAAGCCTATTAATGTTTTTTATGGGATTCCAACAGATTTTTGCACCGATATGAATTCAATTTTTAATCTTTGTTTTGAGCGGTTCCAATAAGAGACCTAAATTCCTTTTTATCACCTACGCGTTAAATCTTCATTAACGCAGAATAAATAATTTCCTATAATACGTTTATCATCACCCTCTGTTTGATAATGTTGTTGCGCAATTTAAATCTCTAATTGATGTTATGTTTTGATCTTGGCTCTTAATTATTGCGTTAAAGAACATTATTTATGTCCGTTTTTGTTCGTTCGATGCTTTTCTTTTTTCTTTTCTCACATAACCTTTATTTATTTGTATGTGATCAAGTCGAGCGTTTAGAAAGTCGCTTCCAAACGTGTTAACTGTTTTCTAACTTTTTCTGATGAGTAGTCGAGATAGGCTGCGTATCATTAGCTGAAAACTTTTAATATATCACCCGAAAAGATATCTTGGTAGGGTTTTAACTTCTTTCAGCTCGATTTCCCATTCTCGAGAGGTTGGTGCATTGCGGCCTGTGCTGCTGCAACAACAACAACAATAACAACAACAACAACAAGAGCAACCTTCTCCTCCTCTGGTCTGCGTGCGTGTGTGTGTATGTGTGTGTGTTCCCCTGTGTCGATATAAAGCGCTCGCCAACAAGCCTTTGGACCCGGTCCTTATCTCTCATCGTCACCTGGAGCCGTTGCGTTGCCGGGATCAGAGAGGAGCGAGTCGGCCGCAGGTGTCACTCTGACCTTGCTGACCGTTGGACGACTGCAAAAGATAAAACGAAACGAAAGGGTGGTGGTAAAGGTAATGAGGGAAAGGAAATGAAAGATCAGTTGATAGTCATGCAAGACGCTACCGCCTGGAATACGAATTGACAAATCAGGTGGGTTCTTGATAGCTCAATATGTAAATGAAGGTCCCTCTGAATGGAAACCAGCTGAATTCCCTTTGCTCTGTTTATCGTTGGAGACACCAGTAGCCAAAGGGTTGAAGAGGCAGTTGGACACATTAATTAAATTCTCTTTCGATAGGAACCTTCAATTACATTAATTATTGAGGCAAAGGACAATCGGTATGACAAATATTAATTAATCGTTCGATCTCTTCCCACTGGCGAGGTGACATGAATGACAGACAGGACAAGGGAGTTCTCCGCCACTTTGGTTCCATTCCAAGCGGAGGTGGACGCAGGAAACAATCCTATCGCTCCGTCGACGAACATCATATACAACACACCAAACCTTGCGTTAACATTTCGACATGATCCACCTCCTCATTCCTACCCCCCCTTTAACCTCCTCCACCCATCCTCTTGTTGTATTCATTCCAAAGCACACCCGCCCACCCACCCATCTCTCTGTGCTCCATCTGATGAATTAGAATCCGACAAACACCGGAGAATCTGCTTGCTTTAATTGAAATTGAATACACGTAATTAATAGATACGCCGCCGCCGCTGCTGCTGCTGCTGCTGCTACATGAATAGGTGTAAAGTGCTCTTTGGCTCTTTTTGGAATTTTATTCGCTTATTGTGATTCAGTTACCTTTGAAATTTATTTAATTCAATTATATTTAGATCGGGTTGTCTCAATTTAACAGAAGATCATTAGATGGGAAAACTGCGAGATCTGTCATTACGTTTTTGCTGACACGTACTCATTCAACAGTCTTTAAAAGCTGTGATAACCGTTTACAACTTTTCTTGTCAGATAAAAGTTAATCTAAATGACAATTGGATTTTCTGGATTTTTGAAATGTATTTTCAGAACAATAAAAGACACAAATGCGTTTCATTTATCAAGTGCTTACTTATACACTAATAAACATATCTGAATTTAAAAATATTTTTATTTATTTATTTATTTATTCATAAATTGGTTAAGAAAAAAATACAGAAAACGTCAGTATGGTCAAAGACGACAAATAAGGCCCTGAGGACGAAAAAGGAATCAAAACTAAACATTACAGAAATGTTAGTAAAAAAAAAAACGAAAACAAAGATCAATCTTAAACAAATCAAAAACAAATCAAGATAGGCCGGGAGTCACAGACTCAAGTTCCCTAACAGTAAATTAAAAATTAAAAATTAAAATAAGAGATCCAAAAAACAATGAGTCGAAACATGATAAATTAAAAGCCAAATAAGACAAATAATAAAAAGAGAATAAAAAAGTAAATACAAGTAACAACGTAACTAACGCTGTTGATAATCATATTACAAACAACTGTGTACGACATAGTACATTTATTTATTTATTTATTTATTCAAGTTTCCAACGGGATTTACCCATAAAGTACATTATAAACAATAAGAGGGGAAAAATCAGAATACAATAATTAAAAGGAAAAAGAAAGCAATCAGCAAATTCTACATATAGTTAAAAATTCCAAGTTCCATGTAAAACACTCTTGAAACGATAAAAATTACAATTAAAAAGATCCAGATTCTTAGGAATAGTATTACCAGTAACTTGGACACATTGTTTCATAGTTTGTGGCGCAGAAGGGAATGTGAAAAGTAACTTTACTACGGGTGAAATTAGGAATTTTGAAATTAACTCTGCTCAGAAGTTCGGGGGAATCAATATACCCATTTATCAATTTATATACAAAGAGAGCATCTTGAATCCTTCGTCTACTCTGTAATGATGGAAGTCTTAATAGTAATGGATCCTGTTCACGGGAAGGGGTTATGTATTTAAGCTCAAATCGAGAGGATAAGAAATGAATGAATCGTTTTTGAACAGATTGAATTTCATCAATAAGACCCAGCTGTGATGGATTCCAAACTAATGACTAAGTAAAAACATTGCTAACTAGATTAAACGTACATGACAGTTATGTATTATAAGCTGAACAATAAAAATTAACATAATAGATTAGTTAAGACAATTTTTTTAGGGATTTGCGATAAATACAATATGGGAACAGAGTGCGAATTACTGACGGCACCTGTGCTCAACAATAAATACCTGCAAAAGATATACATTTATTTCGATAGTTGCGACGTGACACAGGTAAATAGATGTCAGGAGCATTTCTGATAGAATAATTATGTCTGTCGAATTAGAAGACATAACTATAGGAGTGGATACCGTAAGTAAAGAGTTAAAAATGTTGTAGACAAAACAGCAAAGTTGTAAGAAATATAGGGTGTACCGGAATGTCATGTACAAACTTGGAGGGGAGGTAGTATGGGTGATTCTAAGCAAAAAAGTTCATATGAACATGGGTCTGAATGAGATTTTTAGAGGAATTAACCTCTCTTAAGTGCTTTCAAAACACAATTTAAAAATCAGGACATGAGGTTATCTCAGGTTGTTGTTATCAATGGGGAAATGATAAAGATGGAAAAAATTTGCCCAATTATGATGTATGGTATCTCTACTGGTCGTGCTCCAATTCATGTTAAAATTAATAGTGATGTTACAAAAATTCAGAATATAATTTTTAATGCTGGACTGAATGCTCTAGGTTTTATTTTAGGATTTATTGATAGGGGTAGGATTATAAGAATTAAGATTGGTATAACTAGTGCGAGTACACCTCCCTATTTGTTCTAAGTCTACTACATCGCACTCAACATCGTAACACGTGCTGGTTAGTACTCGCATGTGAGCACGGATTACGATATTGAATTCGTAATCCGGAAATAGTCGTTGGAATTCGATGAAATTTTAATGGTATACTTAGTTTTATGCACCGTATTATTTGTCCAAATTTCATTATCCTAAGTTTAGAGAACCTGAGTTATTAGCTTGTTGATCTTGGTGGCAGCATTTTTATTTCCGTTCATATCTCAGTTATCGTTCAAATTCGGACCCACATTCATATGAACTGTTTTGCTTAGAATCATCCATACTATCTAAGTATAGGGGCAAGTTTGTACATACTATCTTCCCTCCAAGTTTGTACAGGGTATTGCAGATAATTATATGGCAGTATAACGGGAAGCCTACCTGCTCGATTGCAGAGGCCGGCTCGACATCAAATGATAATTGGGTGATTTTATCAAAAACATGATAGTTTTGACGTTCGGCCCCCCCCCCCCGACTATGGAAACTGCTGGCTGCTGCAGGCCACCTTCATTCTGCCAATCGATCGAGCCTGCCCCTGCAATAGGTTTCCCGTTACACTGCCCTGTAGTTATCTGCAGCACCCTGTACATGACGTTCTGTACACCCTGTATATCTGATAGTCAAAATTCTCATAGGGGCAAAACAATGTATAACTGAAGACATGTTTAGGAATGTTAAGAAGAGAGCGAAGAAACCACTTTTGAAGTTTAAGAATCCTAGTTAAATTATACGAGTTAGTAGAGCCCCAAAATATTACCCCAAAACAAAGAGAAGAATGAATCCACGGGGTAGTAAAATAACATAAGAATATTACGGGGCAGATAGATCAACCAGTCCTTGTTTCGTATTAAGTTTAGCTAAAAGAGTGTTAGTATGTAGATCTCTGGAAAGATCCTTGGATTGAATAAGCCCTAAGTATTTTTATGAAGTTGTGCTTGCTACAAGACGATATAGTAATAAACGGGTAAAAAATTTGGTATGCTTCGTTTATTTCGTTGATGAAAAAGCATAATCTTAGATTCTAAAGTGTTCAAAGTACTCCAATTCTTTAATTTATCAAGTGCTTCGTTAAGGGAGAACAACAGAGCATTAATATCATGATTAGAGGATAGTAACGTTACATCGTTGGCATACAGAATTACTCTTAAAGAATCAAAAAGTAAGGGAAGGTCATTAATAAATAGATTAAAGAGTAGGGGTGATAGTATAGATCCCCTATTTAGATATTAAATAATTGTATTTAATAAATTAACAATATCCATAAAACATCTGTCCCATCGCTTAGGTAATGTGAATAATTTTTCACATGAAATAAAAATTAAAATCTTTCAAAAATATATTGAACACTTTTCCATTTGATTTGATAACTTTAAAAATACGATTTGGAATCATTAAATTAATAAAGTTTGGAAATATTTCTGGTGAAATCTCCAACCAACAATCAGTGTCTATTTTTTTTCCAACTCTTTCACAGAAGAAGATTCCTCTTACGTTTTCTATAGTGTTAAGACCCAGCTTCGCAATGGTCGTTCTATAACTTTCATATTATATCGCTAAGCCATTTTGAAGTTCATATCGCAAGAATCGAAGCATTGTCATGTTAAAACATACAAAATGGTTCACCTAATATTTCCGCAACAGAAAGGACGTTATCTTATAGAACCTGCTGAGAGTTCTCAGGTGTCTGGAGATACATACACTGCTCAAAAGAATTAGGGGAACACAATATAGAACGCCTATGTTATTTTGATGAATGAAAATATCCGTACAGTCCTATGAAAGTGGTCTCAATTTATTCAACAAATAAACACGTAGCATCTTTCGAAAAAACAAATGACAGACGTAACCCCTAGTGAAACTAAAGTGAGAAAACTGTTCTCTAGAAGACATCTCTGGATACACGTCTTCTTCAGACACCTCTGGACACACGTCTTCTCTAGTAACGTGCTTCCCCCCGCGAGCTCCAAGGACCTCTGCGCATCTGCGATGCATGCTCCGCACGAGTCGACGGATGTCTGCGTGAGGAATGTTCTCCCATTCTTCAATGAGGACCTGCGAAAGTCGTGCAGTGATTGTGGACTTGTTGGACGTCACGTTATGCGTCTTTTAAGCATGCCCCACACGTACTCGATCGGATTATTGTCCGGACTCGTTGCTGGCCACTCTAATGTTGGAATGTTCCGTTCTCGGAGAAATTCCCGAATGGCACGTGCTGTATGCGGACGAGCATTATCCTGCATAAGAACAAAATCAGGGCCCACAACATAAGCAGCAGGCACTACGTGATCTTCCAGAAGTCCCTGATGTAGACTTCAGCATTGAGACGTCCTGGGACAACAACGAGATTCCCAGTACGGCTGTCGATAGAGATTCCCCCCAAAACCATGACTGAACCACATCCCATTCTGTTTGTCTATTGCATTGTTGCTTCTGCAAAGCGCTCTCCAGAGCGCCACCACACATGCTGACGTCCATCACAACGCGTTAGGCGAAATCTGGACTCGTCTGTAAAGAGAACAGACCGCCACTGACGCTGCTGCCAGTTGATGTGTTGTTGGGCAAACCGACGTCGGGCTTCTCGGTGTCGGCGCGTGAGATGAGGTACATGATTCGGCCTTCTGGCTCCCAAACCACTTTCCCGTAGTCTGTTTCTGACTGTTTGGTCAGAAACAATCACTACAGATGCCGCACGCAGGTCGTTTTGAGAGTCTCTAGCAGTTGATGTTCGTCGGCGAAGAGCAGAAGTTTGAAGATATTGGACCTGCATTCTTGTCGTTATGCGTCTGCGTCCTTGTCCAGCCCTTCGCGAATAACGACCAGTCTGTTGGAAACGATTCCATGCACGATGGGTCACCGAAGGTGACACTCGAAACTGTCTGGCGACGGACCTGATCGAGTAGCCTTCTTGGAGCAGCGTAACAGCTCTTGTAACTTCCTCCAGCCTGAGTTGTTCGATTTTGTCTCAATGAAACGTCCGAATACTGTATCAGAGCTTTAACATGTAAATTAATGCTGTTTAAAGACCATATGACCTTTGTTATATGGTTGTGACCAGTCTGTTTTTAAAGGGTCTCTGGCATTTTCACTTTAAACTCACGGAAAAAAGAAAAACTCGAAAAAACACCCAGTGATTTCAATAGACCACATCGAATTAATCAAAAACTAGGAAACATTTTATCGGAAGTCTGAACTTGAGATTTTACAAATGTTTTCAGAAGTGTTCCCCTAATTCTTTTGAGCAGTGTATTTTGACAATTTCAGATGCACGATTAAAGCCAAAGCAAGCCAAAATACTTAATGATCCTCCATCTTGCTGTAGAATTCTCGGGATTTTTTCCTGAAATCATGCCAATAATGTCTCTATCCATCGAGATTGAACTTCTTTTCATAACTAAACATCTGGATCCGTTCATAATGCCAGCTCATGTGCCTTCTGGTACAGTCAAGCCTGGCACTCTGGTGTTTATCTGTTAGAGGAGGTTTTTCTTCATTGTAGGGACAGAAATATTTGGATTGCTTGCTAGCCCTTGTGAATAATTTTCTTCGAGATTTTTAATTCTGATTCACGTTGTATTTCTCGAGCAGATCTGTGTTTTTGGCTAGGAAGTCGAGCCATCATGCGATCATCTCTACAAGAAGTGATTCTTGGACGGCCTGATTTTGGTTTTGGTGAAAGATGGACTTTGAGAAAGAGTTTATAAACACTTCTTGTTAATTTATTTGCAGTTTTAAGTACCGATTGACTACGTGCTTGAAAACAGCAATGGGTTATGCAAATGAGTAGTCTGGAGATATTTCAGTCAAAGTGTTGGATAGTTCCATTATATTACTTAAACTTTTGGGACGACCTTTCCACATAAAAATGTAGGTGGTTTTGGAATACGTTTTTATGGTATAAATAAAAATCTTATCAATGAAATAGATTACTTGTTTGATTCATTATAAATGTATTTGCACTTTCGGGACACGCTGTATCAGATATAGTCTTTAACTAATTTGCTCACCACTATTATATGTTGTCGTTAATTTGTTTTCTGATAATACATACGTATATGAAAGTGATAACTATAGGAAGTTGTTAGACGGAAAAAAAGACCTTAAACATTATTCATTTTCATTTCTGTAATGTCACGCTTGATCTCCCAGAGGCTGATGATTTACAGACGTCCAATGGAACTTTTCCTTCTAAAAATACTTCCGTCGGCGATTATCTATTCTCCTTTTAGTACTTGAATGACCTGAATACGAGTGAATTATTATGCAACTAAGGAAGAAACAGGGGGAAACACATTATTAAATGATGAAAAACAGTTGATTTTCATTAATAAAGAATTTTATAACGAAGTTGAATAAAGAATAATTTAAACAAATCAATAAGATAGTAATAATTTTCATCTTCTACTATTTTTTCTTAATTTATTAGTAACGGAAATAAATCTTTCCTTATAAGGCTAAAGTTGAGACGGAGGAAATACCTTTCGAACCAATTAGGTTTTAAAGTTATATATGGAAGATTTACTTGAAAATGCCAATTTTTATAAGAAATTTTACAGTTAACACTCCAAAGATTGCGCGCGGTGTCAGGGACCGCATCACTACATTTTCGTGAATATCTTCTCATGAATATTTTAAAGAAACAAATGACCACTTCTGTATTCTGCCGTTTTAGAATTCGTGATTGCGTGCATATTGTTGCATATAATAGGCTATGCGGTCTCACGGACCGCGTGCCACTAACTTCGTTACTAAATAATTTTGATGAAAAAGTCATTTATTTTACTTTTTTTTTATATTTTTATTACCTAAATCTTTTTTTCAGTTAATTCCCAATATACTTTTAGTTTACAAATATTTTTCTATTTAGAAACATTTATTTGAAAACATATTTGAAGAAATTGCAATATGGAAAGAATGCAAGAATACAAATACTGTTTCTGAATTTCAAGAGCAATAAAACATATCTATAAATATAAATTCATATACATTTAACCTCTGTTTATATTACCTAGTTTAGAATAAAATAATTTTAAATATCCAGAGATAAAAAAATAGCACTTTTTATCCTCCGAGATATGATTGCTATCTTTCATTTTTGTACTTGTTTTCTTTTATATAGAAACGTATATACTTATAAAGGTTAAAAATACCGCAAAATACAAATTTTAAACTATAAATGCCTTTCACGATTTAATCATGTCTAATTTTGAGGGAAAAAGAAGGGTTATTAAATTTCTTTCGTAAATTTGGATTTTAAAGAAGGGTTTTTAAATATCGAAAGGTTTTTGAGGTTTTCCATTAACAATGAGATAAATTAAATGGCAGATATAGAAACTTCAATTATTTTATATATGAACATTAAAAAAAAAAAAATGGTTTCAAATTGCGGTCTCAGAGACCGCACGCCACTATCCGTGTTACAAACACCCGCGCCACCTCTGGAGTGTTAAATGTTATAATCTGGAATTGCAGGGACCAAAAAAATATTTCCATTATAGACAGATGTCCACAATAGGGAGATGTGAAAATACCAATATCTAATATCTCTGGTCTTGAACATTTTTTTTTTTTTTTTTTTTTAGAAAAGACTAGATTTCCAGATTATAGAGAGTTCAGAGTTAGAAAGATTTTACTGTATCAGTAATGAGCGACAGCACCATCAAATGGCATAGCAATCTTAGATTTACGGCTGAGGGGGTGTTAGTAAATTCGTAGAGCACAAGTCAAAGAATAACAATCCACTGAATGATGCAAAGGAAGAAAAGCAAAGATTCAGAAGGAAATTGTGATATCACACTTTGGAAAAAATGACAAAAACCCCTTCAGGTCATCAATAGTGTACGTTCAAAATTTTTAAAAAGATTTCCATTTCCGATTTATGATTTAATATACGACTCTTTAAACTTCTTATAAAGATTAAAGATATTATACAGGGTCGGGACACATTAATATGACCACCTCTCCTCGAACATGTTGGAACGTCCCAGCATATCGTTAAAAGCTGCCAAGAGCAGACGTGTAGTAGCATCCGTTAACACAGCAATTGTCGCCGTCATGGGCAGAGCAAGTGACATGTCGGACCTCCAAAAGGGGATGATCATTGGCTATCGGGCCAAAGGGAGCAGCATTTCAAAAACAGCCACCTTTGTGAACTGCTCTAGGGCTGCCGTTGTGAAGGTGTACCGCGACTGGACGAACCAGACAGTTTCGATCAACCGAAGAGATAACTGTGGGGCCCCACGAGCCATCGACTATGCGAGCGTCGGTTACGACGCCTAGCCAAGATCAATCGGCGTGCCACTGTTGAGCAACTGACACAGCAAATGAACAGTGGGGCCACTGAGGTTGGGGCTCCGGAGCAGACGTATGGTAATAGCACCCATGTTGACGCCTATGCATCGCCAAAAAGTCCTCCAATTCGCAATGGACTATCGCCATTGGACCTCGGCCGAGTGGCAAAGGGTTGCTTTCAACAGGATCCTGACAGTGTTTCCTCAGGATGATGGCACCTTTCAACAGGACAATGCTCCCTGCCATACTGCCAAAATTGTCCACGACTGGTTCGAGGAGCATGAGGGTGAATTCAAGCTACTCCCATGGCCACCAAACTCCCCGTACCTCGACCCCCACTGAACATTTGTAGGGCCATCTCGATCGCCATGTCCACAAGCTGGACCCTCCACCACGCACGGTGATGGAATTACGGAATGCACTGATCGCCGAATGGTCCCAGATACCTACAACCACCTTCCGAGGACTTACTGACTCTCTGCCACGTCGACTAGCTGCTGTGCTTGCCGCCAAAGGTGGATATTCCGGATACTAACAGGTGGTCATATTAATGTGTCCCGGCCCTGTATGTAAAAGAGAAATGCCCATTTCTAGCTGATAGAGAGAGGAATCAAAAATAATTAGAAGTTCTTATGTTTTGCTGAATTTTGCTTCAGATATTGCTTTCTGAAGCTGACAAATGAAGTAGGAATAATTAGTGCTGTTTTATATCTTTGACTGTTAAATAGGAGTAGCAACTGAGTCTCAGACATTTGACTACATTTAATTTTGATTAGCTTAACTAAAGGGTCTTTCATTATGAGTGATAGGATTTTAATTGCTAATGAAAACAATAACGGTTTACATATCAATTTAGTTTTTGCTTTATTAACAAACTTGGACAATGCAGTTATTTATTTAAATTATGTTTTGGACGCACACGATCGCTCCAATTTTGGATCACTTCAGTTTCATGCAACCCTTGTGGATTGTTCTCACCCCAATAACGGCAATTGTGTTTGTTAACAAAGCCATTCATCCAAAAATGCGCCTCGTCTGAGAAGATGATTTTTTGGCCGAAATCAGGATCATCTTCCAAGTGCTCTAAAGCCCAATCAACAAACTCCCGACGCAATCTGTGGTCATCAGGCTTCAGCTCTTGGGTCAGTACGACTTTGTAAGGATGTCGGCCCAAATCCTTACGCAAAATTCTCCAAGTTGACGTCTGAGAAAGCCCCAATTAATTATTGTGATTGTCGTGAAATCGACACATTTGGATCATCAGTAGCACTGGTCGCTGCAGCTGCGATATTTTCACCATTTCGCGCTTTTTACGTTGCCTTCTCGGTGGCTTATTGTCCTGTAAAGTGTATTCACGTTCAAACTTGTCAACAGTGCGCTGTATTGCCTGCGCAGAGTAACGGTGACGGCGTCCCAATTCTCAATTGAGCACCCACTACTGAGCTCGAACTTCGGTAATATTTTTTAATAATAATTGAAGCGTCAAACGCTGCATGATGGAACTGCAAACTCTACTGTATATTTTGACACCTGGAAAGAAAACAAAAATATATCAGAAATCGTTAAATCTGAATTCGAAAAACTATCACTCCTAATGAAACAAAGCTTCATTAAATATGATAATTCAGTTCAATTCAATTCAAAGTTTATTTCCTGGAAAACATAGGAAAAAGGAACATCCACCGACAGCACAGCCAGAAATGATGGAGTCTAACAATAGAATCAAGGAAAATTAAAATCTGTATAATAATCACGCTTCAAAAGTTAACTGACTGGCAGGACAGAACTGTGTGTTACATTGAATAAATTGGCTAAAAGTATTGAAAATTTTGTGGATGATCTCCTTTGTCGAATTAACATATAAAACGTTATGGTTTCGAACTTTCGTTTGACAATTTAATCGACAACATTCTAAAATATTAGGGGCAACCATTTCACCACATAAAATTTTACTAAATAAAACAATATTTTCAATATAAAAGATTGATTTTAAGGTAGGTATCTTCAGATGTTCATTCAGTTAAAAAGAAGAAGGTTATTTATATTTATAAAATTATGAGGAATTAAAAGGAAAAAGCGAGAAAAAATTGTTGCGCATTGTCCCCAAATAGAGATTAAGGCAATTTCAATGGTTATTGTTGTTAAAAAAACAGAGTCAATTTATATGGAATGTCGGCGACCAGATGTATAACGTAAGTGTATAAAATGTAAAATAAAAATTATTTCTCAGTGAAAAAATATTACGGGAGAGGAGTCAGAATATTAAAATTTAAAACGTGGAGAAGAAAAGGAAAAAGATATTTATCGCTAAAGATTTTGTGAGGAGACAAGTAAAAGCTTTATATTGCAATTAGTTTCTTCTACCATTCTACTTAAATTTCATTGGTCTCCCTAAATTTCATCAGATTCAAAACCTGAGATGAAGTTTTGACATCCTCACTGCTTAAGATTAAACTGCTTTGCATATTGAACAAGATATTCGTCCGCTCATGAATATTATTCTCTTGGTTTTATATAAACATGCAATAATTTAGAAGATAAGTATTTTTATCTGTCAAGGAAACGTAACATGTCCATTTTAATTACTTTATTATATTAAAATGTTAATCTTGCAAAACTTCCGTCTATTGTTTGATATTAACACATTATAAGGAATTTTTAAGAAAATTTAAATTCGAAATTTATATTTTTAGAACGTTAAAGTCCTTTACAACTTAATCGCATCTTAAGAAGGATTATAGAAAGAAATGATATCATGGTATTTGGTTTTTCTTTCTGTAAATTAGAATTTCATGAATAGAGGTCATGCACGGGCGAAAGCTCGACCGCAAGAAATTGATGGTCACTGCTGAAAAATATCTCGAGTTTTAATTTTCTTTTCCATCGATTATTCTTCGAGCCGATTTTGGTGCAGTTGATAAGTGCTGCCGTCTCTGATGCCCATCTAACTCAGATCGAGTAGGATGGAAATGTCTCGAATTTTTCCATCATTTTCAAAGCGGATTTTGTACTATAGTCGTGAGCTACTGAAAACTACGTGAGCAAGGAAATTATATTTTCAGCCTAGTGTTAAGGGGCAAGAACATCGGTCAATTTTATTTTTCTTTTAGGCCACTGTAAGAGCAGAATATTATTAAGATATCTTAGTTTTCCGTTTTGTCAAATGCCGATGAAAGAAGTAGAGATGAATGAAGTAGCGATGAATGAAGTAGAGATGCTTTCATTCTTCACAAACAGCCCCAGAAACTTCATTGCGAGAATCGTGGGGCTCTTTAGATGTCGTAACTTTTCTAGCTCGAAGGTCGTGCATGCAACAATTACCTTATGCTGTAGATCCAGTCACAAATAGTTCGATAAATAAGAAAGTGCTGGCTTCTGTGCTAGATAATGGTAAACTATTAAGGTTTATATTTTTTTTGTGTTGATATGTAATGATATTACCCTGTTAAAAAATTAAACTATTTTAAAAAAACGGGATCCTCGTACTAAATAACAGTTTTATAAGCTTTACAATAGAAAATCCAAATAAGGGTCATTGTACGATTGCTGAAATGGTACTTTAATAAAGTTGAAAAGATTTTCAGAGGTTGTTAAATATTAGAAAGTTATTAGAAGTTAGAGGTTGGTCAACTCCGCCTGGAAAGGCTATTACCGCCGAAGTCCATCATCAGATGGCACTGAAGGCAAAGTAGTTTATTTTCAATAAATTTTGAAGCTAAATTGAAGTATAAATCAAAATATTAAATTTAGGGATAAGAAACATCAGGGACGGCTAATCACTGAATGGGCAACCCATCAGTGATACACGATCTCCCCCCGGCTGCTGAGACCATCATACAGCAGTCGTCAATCCAGGTTCATCCAGGGACACAACCGTCAGCCTCTGGCCATACAAATCTTGGAGGGTGTATTTCCATTAAAATAAAAAAAAAAATAAAAACTAATATAGAAGACAGTCTTTCAATTCAGCATATCAACATTCTTAATATCCACAAACATTTTTTGACATCATAATTTAATCAACACATTAATGAACGACAAAAAAATGAAAAAGTCATTATTAAAAAATTCAAAAAATGTTATTAATGAAAATTGGAGTTGAAGTTATAACAAGCCGGCCTAGTGGCCGAGAGCGCCAAGCTCTCCAGACCAGCGAGTCGCGGGTTCGAATCCCGCGGAAGGCATGGATGTTTATTCTGTTTATTCTTGTCCCTTTACTAACAAGATGTGGAGGGTCAATTAAAGGATCAGTATGAATTCCTGTTAGGTTAAATTTCAAATAGGTCCAATAGTTATTTAACATCCTTGACACCGAAAAGGTAAATAAACCATATATTGAAATGCAAATGATATATTCGATGATTTAGAAAATACGAAATCCTTTCAAGAAGCGCACATTGTCAGACTTATTACAACACCTAAAAAGCATTTTAAGAAAATACTTGAAAGTATATAATAAGAAAAAGATTAGGAGAAACGTGCACTGACGAAGGTTCTCCATTAAAAAAACCTTATTTTTAAAAAGCTAAGTCTTGGGGGTTTATTTTTTTTTTTGTCGAAGTCGTCTAGTGAGAGAAGTTTTCCCAAATTACGTTTTTAACAAAGGACTACAATGGAGATGACCAACCTCTAACTTCTAATAACTTTCATTAGACAAATTATAGTAACAGTTTATTAAAATTTAATTTTTTATATTAAAAGTTAAATATTCTAAATTGCTTTTAATTTAATGTATATTTTCCCCAGAATAACGGGGAATTAAAGGCCACGAAGAGAAGAGCATGCGCAGATTACTCAGCTAATTCCCATAGCTTATTATGCATGTTCTGTTACCCCTTTCCTATCTTGGATAACAATGTAGTTACGTAAATTGCAATACAGGGAATAAATAGGAACTTAAGGGTGCTCTATCTGATGGAGCACCTGTCATCATCTCAAATATGCAAATTAGGGCACATCCAAATTCTATCTCGAAAACCGTAAGAGATACACAACAAAATTCCAATTGCACATTTGTTCAACAGCAAATTCCAAACAAAACAAAAAAAAAAAGTTCACCAAAATCCCATGAGCGGATCATCCACGATCGCCATCTCTGCAACAGGACAATTGGCTCTTCTACTGTTTGTTGCTTACAAACAGTCATCTGATACAAAGTAAGTCTTTCCATCAATCCGGAGACCGTTCAATGTGATGTCCACTTGCAACATAGCATAATTCCGCAAGTTCCTATCAATTCCCTGTATTGGAATTTGCGTAACTACATTAGTATCCAAGATAGGAAGGGGATAACAGACTTTTGTTTCGCCCTGTATATTAAAGTCAAGATCTTTGTATTTATCAAATTGTGTAGTAATCTTAAGATAATGAATTGTTTAAAATTTGAAAATTTTAATATAGTAAAATATTAGCAGGTATATTTTAAACCAGTTGAAATTGCGTGGTACTGCATTGTAAGAACGATGTTAAAAGCGCAAGCCAATTATTACTGTATTTGGGAAGTCGTTGTTTTGTTGCCACTTTTTTACGTATTTTTTGATTTTGACTTCAGATTCGGATCTTCAGAAATTAAAAGTTGTGTCCTATCTATTTGGAAACATAGCTAAAATGGCGGTCAAAGTTTGCCAAAATTATAAGTCTGAGAAATTAAGTGTTGGTCAATCAACTGGTATTTCACACTAGTCCGTCTAATGTGTATTCCCGTCAGTGAAATGACATTTCCGGACTAGCTGATGCAAAATCAAGTCGGAAATATTATTTCATTGACCAGAATAGACATTAGATGGACTAATGTGAAATACCCATTCTACATTTTTAGAAAATCATTAAAAAGAAACAAATAAGGATATGCAGTTTTCTCTGCTTTCAATAAAGAAAATATATTAAAGTTTTTTGACAATGTTTAGAAACTTCAATTTTATTTATATCTTTTCTCCTTCCTTTTCCCTTTATGTTTTATTTAAAACCTGATCGCACCACCCATCCATCAAGATGCGCTTATTTTACAAGTATTACATGTGTTTCGATACTGAGGAGGATCCGTCGTTAAACGGGCTTCGTGCGCTCCCAGCAGAATTAGCTCAACTTTCATAAGGCGGATGTGTAGCCGCTATCTTCGTTTAACGTTTTAATGCAGGACCAACCAGTTTACTACAAAAATGATTTACGATTTTAGACAGCTATATAAACGACTGCAGACATCCGAGAATGTTCCACAATTGGAGGAGGAGGTTTTACACGTGCTCAGTTATTTATTTCGTGCTTATTGCTTGATTGGCTGTGTGATTGTTACGAAGTTCTCCGTCGTGGTCGTCGTCTTCGGTGCCGTTTTGGATTCTCTAAATGAGAAGGCGCCCACCAAAATCGTCGCCGGGAGGGGGTGGGGGGGGGTTTAGCCGTGAAGACCCGACCATTGCCGTCGGTCGTGTGTTGATTTTGGTCGGATAGGAGAGGAGTGGAAGGGGCCAAAGGGTTCTCTGTCAAGCCCTCCCTTTTACTCTCATATCGGCCATAAATCTTAACCCACTGCCTCTGATAAGGGTTTAGACGAAGGTGTGGGACTCGTTGTCCTCTTGAACCTCGGGTTTATAGCCAGTTTAAGGAGGGGGTGGGCATTCGACGAGGAAAAGTGGACTCTGTTCTGCCAGCATGTGTGTGTTTTACATTTATGTACACTGTCATTCACTTTCCTCCCTTTGAACAAGAGTGAGGCACTCGCAAACAAAGATGGGCTCGTTAATATTTTTATATAAAATTCGTTAATGCAAAGAATTTTTAACATCAAATTTGAATTAGCAAGAACGTCATATTAAATTGCTTAATATTAAACTTTAAATTGCTTAAACGAGATTACATAAATTATTTGCTATAATTTAATGAGGTAAATAACTTAAGTAATTGATAATAAACGATTGAATAATGATGATGAAAGTCACTTATCAAGTCTATATTAGTTGAATTTTGGAGTCCTTGATGTTCTGGATATTGATGTGGATATTTTCATGATGACCTAGTTATAAATATTTTTCCTGAATTTTGAACTGCTTTGAGGTTGAATTTTGAATTGAATTTGAAGTTGAATTTTTTCAAATAGATTTAAATGATGGAAAATCTTAATAAAACGTTTTCAGTAAATGTCTTCAGTAAATTCTTTTAAATAACACAGGCCAACAAAAACTTTTTAAAACGTTTTAAACGTTAAGAGCTGATTATTATTCCTTTTTTTGTGCTGACTCCGTATCTGACCTTTGTTTTTTTTTCTCATAATCAAAGATTTCTTATTTCAATGATATTTTTAAATTACTCAGAGTTTGGAGTCTGCTAAATTTCCTTGTGGCCCAAAAATATGGATAATTTAACATTAACATTGCAGTCACTATGTGAATAACTTGGAAACATGACGTCATAGAAAAAAATCTAAAAGCACATTCGAATTCAGCACACAAAAAAGCACAAGAATAAGGCACATTCGTTCAAAACTTTTTTCATCGTTGGCCTGTGTAATTAATCAGTTTTGAAATAACAATATACTTAACAATGTGAAGAAAGAAGGAATAATAATGACGATAAATAACAATATATATATATATATATAAAGAAAAGTGTTTGTTTGTGTTTTATTCCGATCTTGATGAAACTTTGCACACATGATCGTCAAACCATGAGGAAGGTCACTGTCTACCTCAAATTTCGAAAATTTAATAATTATCGATAAAAAATCGATATTCATGCTTATGGCAAGGCATACTAATAAGAGGTATCGCATGACCAACAATGCAAGACAAAGTTTGCATCAAAATAGTATCTTCGCGCAATTCACCATTAGTCAATAATGGTATCATCACGCAACAAAGTTTGTGCATATAAATAAGGTTGATTAAGCCATGTAATACAGATTCATTCCATTTCTGCGAATTCTAAAACAAAACGGTGCGGGCCATAATTCCGACAGCGACAATCTCGACACCCAAAATCCCGACAAGCCAGGATCCCGAAAAACCACAATCTTTGATAGTTCTTAGAGCATAACAATGATATTCTTAGAACATAATAGTTTCTTGAAAATCTTTAAAATGAACAGTAACTGTAGATAATGGAGAGTTGGCAGACTATTGAGAAACTGAGCAAGTGGTAAGTAACCCAGTGATTATCGAAGTTCCCACGCGGCCATCGACAATGCAAGCGTGTCAACTGAGGAAACTGCGATTGCTAGACCACATAAAGGGATGAAAGCCAGAAAGTTTCGGGCGACAGTTTACGACATAACTGATAACAAAGCATACGTCAACTCGACTCCTCAAATCAACAAGCATAATATATTATGCTCTATAAAACTGTTTGAAGGGATGAAATGCCATCGAAGAAATGAATGAGTATTAGGCAGAGAAGACAGAAATTTCTCCGGGCGTCGGATACATCTGAACGGGAGCTTCGTCTACAGTAAGAAATTGCAGAATTACTGAAAACCAATTTGTGTTATCATTTAACTTCTTGAGGTTCTTCTGTTACCTACAACTGTAAATATCCCGGGCAACGCCGGGTGCCTCTTTTAGTGGATATGTAATTAAGGATTAAAAATAATTATACTCTGTCCAATGAAAGAAAAACTGGGCGTGTCCAGTTAAATTTCCAATTTCAATTGTTAAACATTGTTAGTTTTATTTAGCAACAATGTCTAACAATTTAAATTGGGAATTTAATTAGGTACGCCCAGTTTTTCGTTGGACAGCGTATAGGGTGAAGTATACTGAAACAATAAAAAGAAGAGAGAAAAAAACCTCACAAAAAAGAATTAATACTAACTTGTATGTACATTCTAGTGCAAAAAGGTTTTTACCTGCTCCGTAGGAACTGAGCTTACCGGATGTTGATCGGTTGCAAAATCAGGTACTTTTACTGAGAGTTAAGGCAGATTAGACTGGACCTCTCTCCCTTCTGAATGAAAATAGGGTAGCAGTATACGCGTTGGGATGTGCTATTCACGTGCTCAACTATGACTTAAGTCTAAACCTTTATGCACTACGTCAGCTTCTTCAGCAAAACACTTAGACAATCAGTAGTTTGAGAGTGACACTTGGACTAAAATCGGTAGAACAATCTGACCCACCTGAATTTAAAAATGACTTGGACACAGTCTTTTGGTGGATTTGTGTTTTCTTTCTTCTTTTTATTGTTTCAGTGAACAATGGTCCACAGTTTCTGGCGTCCCACGTGTTTTTGAAGGGTAAAGTATTTTTAAAGATGAATAGGAATTTTAAATTTCCACCCGTTCGCGCTTTTTTTTTAAAGTACGGGACATATGATTCATGAAATGAATGCGTCTTTCATCGCTGATTATGAATATAGCATCCAAATTTCTATGGAACCAATAGTTCTTGAGATATCAACCAAAATTCAATTTTCCGAAATATGCTATACATGTATCTCAAAAATGGCAAGTCACAACAAAATGGCACCAAAACAGTTTAATAATATATACAAAATCAATAATTTTTTGTAATGACTAGTGGTCAATATTCCGACGGATACTATCAAAAAATCATAATTATCGATATTCGATATTTAATATCTCTATAAATATAACACCGATACCGATGCTTCTTATATAGTAGAAATTTGGAAATTTTCAAAATTGGACCAATCATTGTATAAAGATATAAACTTTTTAATTTCGTTTTGATAGTGGTAGCTTACTCATTCTCATCTGGCTAATTTTTTGTTGTTGGTACTTGACATTTTTTTTTTTATTAATTTCTTAGTTTAGTTTGGCCCAATTTTTTGCTTTATTTTTGTGTAAAGCTTCATTTATAAATATTTTTTCGTAATTTTTTCTTTTGACGTGATATTTATTCAATTTGGGTGGTATAAATTTTCAATACAATATAGTACCAATCTGTTATTGAGATCTTTTAATCATATTGTTCTTTATCTGTGATCTGAACATCAAAGATCCAAAAAAGTTATTGTGGACTTTAAAAGTGACTTTCATCATTATTATTCAATTATTTATTCAAGTTTTTTTTTTATCTCACTAAATTTTAGGAGGTAATTTATTTAATCTTATTGCAAGTTATTTCAAGTATAACTTACAAATTTACTTCCGTAAGTGAAATTATATTATAAATATTAAAAGTTAAAATGTTTAAAGTAAAAAAAAAATCGATATTTATTTTGTCATAATGAAAGGTTGAGATAGAATCGATACAAGATAATTACTCCATTCCACTTCCTAAATTAAATAATACTAAACACAATTGGTTCATAAAATTTTGAAAGGCGAGCAGGGCTACAATTTTTATAATTAAGAATAAACGATGCAAGACTCTTTACAGTTTAAAAAATACTTTATAAGAAAAACAACACTTAATACGTTGGGATAAGTTGTTAATAATAAAAACAATAATAAATTATAGATTTATGGTTATAAACCTCAAATAAATTAAATAAATTTAATGCTATTAAATTATTATTATTTTTTAATTTAATTTTTATTAATATTTATAGATCAGAGCTTATTCTGATTAACCAATTTTGAAACGCTGATGTGGAAATTTATTAAAATTATTAGTTATGTAAAACATTATGATAGACCTCAACTCAAAACAAGAAAACTAATATTTAATTCCATTTCTTATAAAAAAAATTAAAAATAAATTAAAATAATTTATTTGGATTTTGAAAATGTCAAGTAATGTCAATTATAACTGTCCGATGCAACAATCTTCTCCAATTCGTCTTCATTTATCTCCTGTTCATCAATATGTAATCCTTGATGTCTCTTCATAAGTGATGACATTTCCTACGTTGTAAATGATATTCCCACGTTGTAATATTTCAAATTTTCATTGAATATCAGTTAATTGCCAAAACGCAAAAAAACAAACCAACACCCCCCCCCCCCCCGCTAGCTGGCAGGTTTTTTTGCTTTTTGGCAATTAACTGATATTCAATGAAAACTTGAAATATTACAACGTGGGAATATCATTTACAACGTGGGAAATATTATTTATGAAGACACATCAAGGATTACATGTTGATGAACAGGAGATGAACAAATTGAAGAAAATTGTTACACAGGACAGTAAATTTGACTTAAAGTTAGGCTAAACATAAAATTATTGATGCAATTGTTTCAACTAGGAAATGAGAGAAGGGAAATGTAAAAATTAAATTGTAAATAATTGAATGCAAATAAGTTAATGAAATTTTAATCAAATTATATTTTTTTTAAAAAAATAGTCGTGTACAAAAAGAAACTTTAAATTAAATTCTTGGTTAAGAGTGAATATCGGATTTATTTATTTATTTATTTATTTATTTATTTATTTACGGATTACACCATTTTTACATAAAGGAAAAGTGGCAGACATTCATAATGAAAGAAAGGTAAAATTATTGAAAACATAGTAAGAATCAGTATACAAGTGATGTGAACCTAAAGTTAGCAATGCAGCCTAAAGTTGTATAAAAGTTCTCTTCAGATGTTCTTTAAATAATTTTTGTCATTATTTTAATTAAAAAATAATTTTTTGTATTATTAAGTTGTAGTTTCGCATTAAGTAAGTAAATCGTATATTTTAAGTAAAAAAAAAAAAAAAAGAGGATTACTTACGGGGTGTCCAAAAAGTCTGGTAACATGGCAGATATCTCAAAACTGACAGGTAGTCGAGATCTGATGAGTGTAGTTTATAGGTTATAGGGGGGTGGGGAATTTATTGCCGCACTCAAATTTGACTTTGACCCCCAAATTTAAGGTCATCCATTTGTTAACTCGAAAACTATTAAAGATAGAGAAAAATTTCCGACTGCTACCCTGTAGAGCAACACCACACTAGTCTAAAAACAATTTTTAATCACACCCTTCCCCTTGAAAGATTTTGAGAAAATGGGCGAGAAAGAGTCACTCAAGGTTAGCTTGGGCTGGCCAGCTTGGCTTAGGTTTCTAACACATTTGAATTGCAGTGAAGCACACCGTTGGGAATTTTCCTTCCTTGAAAACTAGTTGTTACCCGCGGCTTCGCCCGCCCGCGCAATCTGTTGAGGGGAATTACAAAGCAAAAGCAGATAATTTTAAATGAAAATCCCAGTAAGTGGGGAAGGGGGAGGGGGTCTTAGGGGGCTGATTTTTGGCGATAGAGCAGGTCCTTTATTGATAAGCCTGCCCTGAAAATTTCAAGTCGCTAGCTCAAACCGTCTAGGAGGAGATAGAATTACAGAATAAATAAATAAATACACGCAAGAGTTTTAGTATATAAGATATGTGTTTTTTGTATATTTTTGGCTGAAAATAACGAATGTGTAATTATTTTTTGTTTACCAAGCACCTTTTTCCAAAAAATCTACATTTTAGCTTTTTACGTATCTATAATGTAACACATATAGAAGCGCTATGCGACCAGTTACTCATTCTGAAGATCTTCCCATACCTACAGTTCTAGATAAATATACTGTTAAAGAATAATAATTGGATGTTTATGAGGATTTTTATACCCGCCATACCTCAGATGTTTAAATTATTGATGAAAAATAGGAAAGAAAATTCCACAGCCTGGGATCGAGTGAGCAGGAGGTTGGCTGGCGCATCTGCACAGTGAGCAGAAGGTTCCTGGTTCGATCCCAGGCTGTGGAATTTTCTTTCCTATTTTTCATCAATAAATATACTGTTGATTCAGAGGAAGACACCTCCGATGACCCAAACCATCAAGATCCTGACTTTCAATCATCCTGTTCACATCATGAAATCTCACAGGCAAAGCTTAACGATGGAATGGAAGTATGCTAGCTGGATACAAGAGGAAACGGCCAAAAAAATCATTTTAGTGTTACTATTTTTGATAATCAAGCCTTTGGTACATTCTGTGAGAAGTGGGTCTCCTACAAAAACGGTACGTGATGGGCCATTTTGGTTTTGATATAATGAATTAAGTACCTGTTGTTTATACAGAATCACATAATTTCATCTAAAGGACATGAAAAAAAGTTCAAATTTGTTGTACAGTGTTTGCTTGTTGATAATATGAACTGATGAACCCTTTGGACGTTAATAATTTTCAATGTTGATTATAAGCCAATAGATCGTTACTTAGCTTAATGTAGAGTGTCACAAATGATGATCGCTCACAGCGCTGTTATGAAAATCTCCATTTTTAATCTCTCTAGGAACAAAACTAAAAGGTGATACAGACAAGAAGGGAAAAACAGTGGATTGAGAAAAAGACAAAAACGAAATTTAAAAACAAAATCACATTATTGAAATTGCTGATTGAAATGAGCACAAATCGTTGCTAAAATGAAAATGAGTAATAAAAAAAATATATTTCATTGCATAAAACAGTCTAATAAAAAACGAACACTTTTAGTTGCAACAGTGTTATAAAAGAAAAGTAGATAAAATAAATACAATATACCGCTCACCAATTATAGTCCGATGTTGTACGAGATGTGGTAAAGTTTTTGGAAGAGATGAAATTTTTTTGTAGAAAGAAATATCTTGTAGAAGGAAATTGAAGATGTTGAAGATATGTAGAATTTTGAAGTTTTGTGAAGAAGTGAAGCTCAAATAGAATTTGGATAGACTAGAAAACGTTTTTGAGCTTTTATTTATTGAATTTGGACTTCACTTCTTCATAAAACTTCAAAATTCTACATTTCTTCAACATTTTTCAACATATTCAATTTCCTTCAACAAAATATTTCTTTATAAAAAAAAACAAACATCTCTTCCAAAAACCGAATCACATCTCATACAACATCGGACCTATAACACTGGTTAACAGTGATTTTGTTACATGGTAAATATTTACTGAATCTTATGTATTTTTGGGAGCCGATACCGAATATGAAGTTAAATTTCGGTCTCAGATTTTTTGTAATTGCCCTTCCTCTTTTCCAGCAACTGCGTGAACAATGCAGGTATAATATATTATTTATTTCATTTATTGCTGTAGTTAAGTTGATAAATAAATTTTAATTTATTTTAATTGAAAAATAGCCTTGAAAAATAAGTATCATTGCTATTATTTACACAGGAAATATCCACCATGGAAACAGACTACCAGGGAAAATGGAACCCCAAAATGCTGGCCAATTACTTCTGGAATCTGAAAAATGATGACCTACCGCAAACTATATCAGAAAATCCAAAATAAGCAGATTTTAGATATGTACAAATTGCATGTATAATATTTTTACCTACTGTCACGATGCTTTATTTTACAACAAAAATTGATAATTACAAAAAAAAAACTCTGCCTGCTAGAAAGAAACCACTTAATATTTGAAATCAAAAATTCTGTAAGATTCAGTTATTATTAACATTCTTGTAACAAACAAAAACCGAAGTTTTGTTGTCCGGTGTAATTGGTGAACTGTATATTTGATTTATTTTATTTTATTTGCTTTTCTATTATAGTTTATAAAGGTAAAATATCCAATTAATCTACTAAATCATGTATTATTCAATTTAACCCGTAAAAGAACTGGATTCAGAATTTATCTCTTCATTCGAACGTTTTGGTTGCTTTAATTTAAATTGCAAAGTAGGCGTCTAGAGAATTCATTTAGACAAAACGTGCTAAAAAGAAGAATAAATGCTTTTTGAATTTTCGCTTTTGTTATCTGTAAATGATGATCGTTTCGTGTCACGCTATCTGTCGTGGACGTGAAAAGTGAAAGCGATTCGCGATCCCAATCAGATACACAAGGAAATGGACACTTAACCAGACTACAACATTTCAGTGCTGACGAGTTTATTCTCAGCCCTCTGTTGACCCCTCGCCATTCTTAGGAATTTCATTTTGAAGTGACGTTGACAATCATCAAATGCAATTTCCTTTTTATTTTTCATAAGCTCCCTTCATTCTCTTTTGTTAAGAAATAGAAAAAAAAAATTAACAAATGTAATTGTTCTTCATTAAAAATTATTTTCTTAAAAAAAAAAGTCAAATCATCCATCTTTATTAAATATCTCCCGTTGAACATGTTTGTACAGTCATGTAAAAAAAAAAATAATAACACTACCAAAGTGGCTTTTTTTGTTCATATTTACTCACTCTTATTTACAAAACATCAAGATTTATGAATTAAAGGTAGCAAAACAATTTTAAACAAGATACTAATGGAGATAAGCATTACCATGAACTTTCAGAACATTTTCTGAAAACAGAAGTGTAAAGAAAAAATAAAATACTGATGGCATAGAAGTTTTAGGAAGGTTTTAGTAATGGATTATTTCTTTCCTTTTTTAAAGTAAGCCGAAAGATTCTTCTGTCTTTCATTGTTCCTGTTAGTTTGAGCAGTCCTTTCATTGGGGATATCTTCCCAGGCTGCACATACAAGGTGGTTTAAAATAACATGAGCGAATAAAGTACTGGACGAAACGTAACTAAATTTGATGGGCGTACATAGTTGACCATGGGATTTCGATTACTAAAAAAATAAAAATTAGTACCAAAAGTCGCCACCAATAAATTTTGGCGCTGCAAAAGTGTATTAGTGTGAATACTGAATGATTAAATGCCAAACGACACAGCACACATCAATTTTATTAACAACAAATAATTGTAACTTAAAAATGAGATTCAATATGACCACCATCGTGATGTTCCGAGAACTTCATACGATGCACGACATTTTCCATGGCGCCTCGCAACATATCAGAATTAATTTCTTTCATCTGTAACGTTATTCGACCTTTCAACGTTGCGATATCGGGAACATGTCCTTGATACACGACACCTTTAAGAAATCCCCACAGCTGAAAATCACAAGGATTGAGATCGGGCGACGTCGATGGCCTTACCGTAGGAAATGCACGACTAATGAGTCTGCTGTCAGAGAAATGTTGCCGCAATACACGCTGTACTTTACGTCCAATGTGAGGTGGTGCAACATCCTGCATGAATGTGGTCGAATCGAGACATCCTCGTTGCTGCAGTTGTAGAACCACGAAGTTCTGTATACCTGTCAGCAGTAATGGTACATGGTCACTGGTCCTCTTGCAAGATTTTCCTCGTAAAAGTAAGAACCGATGATAAAAGATGCTGTAAAGCCTCAACACTGTAATTTTGGTGAGTGGAGAGGTTCCTGCATACGAGCGTGCAGATATTCGCAGCCCAATGCGGCAGTTGTGTGTTAATACACCGTTCAAATGAAAATGTGCTTCGTCACTCCATAAAATCTGCCACGGCCATGTATCATCAACTTGCATGCGTGCTAAGAATCTCAATGAAAAATCCAATCGGGTGGCCGCATCGCCAGGGAGAAATTCTTGAACAGAAGAGATTTTATACGGGTAAAACTTCAACATCTGATGCAGGATCTTCTGCACCGTCGAGTATGGGTTCTGCGTGTGTCAGGTTACTGCCCGAGAACTGCTGGTTCTCTGCACATTCGCCATCTCCTGTTCGACACCACAGTTGCATCTTCAACTTTAATTTCTCTCATTGGCTCTTAACTTAATCCTGTTTATTGCAATTTTCTCCCATTGGCTTGTAAACTATATAAATATTGTTTTCCCACTCAGTTTTCGTTCTTATTATTTTGTTTTTTCATAATGTGGAAGACCTCTTTGGGTTAGTCAGACTTCTTGCCTATTTCAGTGTATTTCATGTGAAATTTATTCCGGAAGGGTGAGAATCGTGTCAGCACTACTTACGTCCCACCTGAACAAATGCACACTTCACTGTTCGATTGTCGATTGTCAGTTTTCGTATTTTGTGAATGACAATTAGGCAAAACAGAAACAATCAACTAAATGTCTCCCAATAAGCAAATTTCTTCTTAAATACGATGCCAAAAAATTAGAGGAACAATCTTGAAAACAACCCAAGATCAAGACTTCCGATAAAATGTTTCATAGTTTTTTGATAAATTCGATGTGGTCTATTGAAATCAGTGGATGTTTTTTCGAGTGATTGAGTTTAAAGTGAAAATGCCAGAGACCCCTTAAAAACAGACTAGTCATAACCATAAGATTAAGGTCACGTGGTCTTCAGACAACATTAATTTGCATGTTAAAACTCTGATACAGAAATCGGACGTTTAATTGAGACAAAATGAGACATCTCAGGCTTGAGGAACTCACAAGAGCTGTTACGCTATTCCAAGAAGGCTACTCGATCAGGTCCGTCGCCAGACAGCTTCGAGTGTCACCTTCGGTGATCTATCGTACATGAAGTCGTTTCCAACAGACTGGTCGTTATTCGTGAAGGTCTGGACAAGGACGCAGACGCATAACGACAAGAATGCAAGACCGATATCTTAAACTTCTGCTCTTCGCCGACGTACATCAACTGCTAGAGACTCGCAAGACGACCTGCGCGCGGCATCTGGAGTGGTTGTTTCTGACCAAAGGGTCAGAAACAGACTACAGGAAGATGGTTTGAGAGCCAGAAGGCCGAATCGTGTACCTCATCTCACGCGCCGACACCGAGAAGCCCTACGTCGGTTTGCCCAACAACACATCGACTGGCAGCTGCGTGAGTGGCGGTCTGTTCTCTTTACAGACGAGTCCAGATTTCGCCCAATTCGTTGTGATGGACGTCAGCGTGTGCGGAGACGCTCTGGAGAGCGCTTTGCAGAAGCAACAATATAACAGACAGACAGAATGGGACATGGTTCAGTCATGGTTTGGGGGAGGGGGTATCTCTCTCGACAGCCGTACTGGTCTCATTGTTGTCCCAGGACGTCTCAATGCTAAAGTCTGCATCAGGGACTTCTGGAAGATCACGTAGTGCCTGCTGCTGATGTTGTGGGCCCTGATTTTGTTCTTATGCAGGATAACGCTCGTCTGTATACAGCACGTGCCATTCGGGAATTTCTCCGAGAACGGAACATTCCAACATTAGAGTGGCCAGCAACGAGTCCGGACAATAATCCGATCGAGTTTGTGTGGGGCATGCGTAAAAGACGCATAAGGTGACGTCCAACAAGTCCACAATCACTGCACGACTTTCGCAGGTCCTCATTGAAGAATGGGAGAACATTCCTCAAGCAGACATCCGTCGACTCGTGCGGAGCATGCATCGCAGATGCGCAGAGGTCCTTGGAGCTCGTGGAGGGAATACACGTTACTAGAGAAGATTTCTAGGAAGACGTGTATCCAGAGATGTCTTGAGACCCCTTCTTGAGAACAATTTTGTCATTTAGTTTCACCAGGGGTTACTGCGTCTGTCATTTGTTTTTTCGAAAAGTGCTTGGAAAACTAAGCCATACACTTGTTTATTTGTTGAATAAATTGAGACCGCTTCGTGTGTTCATGGAGTTGTACGGATATTTTCATTCATTTAAATAACATTGGCGTTCTATATTGTGTTCCCCTAATTCTTTTGAGCAGTTTACAATACTATAGGCTAATATGTTACTCAAACGATGTTTTTTGAAATACTTTTCAATGTGTCCTATAATTGCTGGATGTAGTGTTTGTAGACGATGTACTGCGAAATTAATGCCCTATTTAAAAAATATGCAAGCAAATCAATCCAATATGATGTAACAATGTATGTCGTTTTCGCTCTCAGGCTTTGAGTAGAGGTGGTGTTGGACGAACTCGCATGTTCTCTTCTATTTATAGTTTGATTCTCTGATACTTGATATTTTTTTTAAAAATAAAGCCAACTAACTTGGGTATCATTTGCAATATTCATTTTTTCCATTATTGTTTGTATTAAAGAACTTACAGCAGAAAACCTCTTAGGGGGTTCAATATAGGCAACTTTCCCCTACTAAAAACCTTTCTAAGACTTCTATGACATCAACGTTTTTAAGTTTTTTCTTTACATTTCTGTTTTCAGAAAATGCTATAAAAGTTCATGGTGTAGATGCTTATGTCCTTTATTTATTCGACTTTCATGCTGAAAAATTATTTTGTTACATTTTTATTAATTAATCTTGATGTTTTGTAAATAATAGCGAGTAAGCAAGAACAAAAAACCCAGTTCGTTAATGTTTCTAATTTATTTTTTACATTCACTATATAAATAGTTCCGCGCATGAAACTCTCTGCATGCGAGAAAGCGAGCATAGTCACAGTAGTTTTGCATTCATGTTTTGTTACGCCTTCCCTTCTCTGCTGGACTCGACTTGCAATCTCGTATGTATGTATGCATGTATATGAAATGAGATGCTCGCGTGCCTTTCCTTCGAAACCGGATCTTGATCGAACAGAAAGGAACTTCATCTGGTGAGCGCCGCACGCCGGTGGTTATTCAACAAAAGGGGGTCGGCACGAGAGGGTCCGAAACGCTCCAAATAGACGCAAAGCACGACGGGAGGGGTATGGAACAAAAGGCTCTTACCCCATTCGGTCTCCTTCTAATTTCATCGAAATTCTGTTTCTTTTTTTTTTGTGGTTGTTGTTGATGTTTAAATGCTGTATGGAAAGCATATGGAACACACGGGAAAGGGAGGAGAAAGGAATGCCGAATTAGAGAGGACAGAGAGAGAAAGAAGAAAAAAAAATTTCTCTACTAGACGAAGATTTACGAATTTATCAAAGAACAGGAGACGGATAATGATGGGATGAGGAAAGAATAAAGGAAACATTAATAAGAGGGGAAAATCTTAAAGAAAAATGAAAAAAAAAAAAAAAAAAGTGCGGGTCGTTAAAGGAACTAAGAGCTACGAAGAAGATTACGTCGAATGAGATAAAATTCAAAAAATTGAATTAACATTTTTTTTTTTTTTTGATAAATTGGCTTCTTTTAAATCTAGAAAGTTTATGGTCAGTTGCTGTTTTTTTACGGTCGGCCCTTTGTATTCGGGGAGATTAGGTTATGTAAAAATTCCGCGAATACAGAAACAATTCAAACTAAATACGAATGAATACGAAGTGACGCAATAAAAAAACCCTGTTTTGCTATAATAGAAAACATATGGAAATTGACCATGTAAGTTAATAATAATGTAAAAAGCGAATTTCAAAAATTCGAAAGATTGTTTAATGGTTATGGTGACGAGAATGCACTTACTGTGAGTCTACTGGAGCCCTTTCTTCACTACCTATTGTCCTCTATGTAATGGCCCTTTCTTCTAGCAACGGCTCTACATGTTAGTTTCCACTGTAAGACGCTTCTACGGAGAACAGCGAGGTCGATTCTGTTCCACTCCTCTTGACATGTTTTCCATAATCCAGAGTGTTCTGGGACATTTTACATGAAGAGCTCTTTTCTAAAGAGGCCGAATCTACAAAAATCTGTAGGAGAGGCATTGGATGTCTTGACAGGGATGTCTAAAAATGAGGTAACCTTAATCCCAGTTTCCTGTTCCATTCGAGCACAGTACTGGACAGTCGATTAGCAGTGTGGCTGGATGCTTCGTCCTGATGGATGGACATTTCCTCCGCCCTAGGCCATATAACCGTGGAATATCGTTACGATATACGTGTTCCGAGACGTTTTCGTGATAATAGGCAGCATTTATCTTTGCTTTATATCCCACCTTTTTGATGGTCAGACGTCCATAGCAGTTATACCCAGCATTAACGGACGATCGATAAAAAATTGCCCCTATCTTGCCATCTCTCGATAAATAGACCCAAGCCTCCATCCAGGGTGACTATGTTTTTCCATTTGTCGCCTGCCAAATAGCATTCATATAGTTTTCTGTAATGTGCTTTAGCAACAAAGCGTAAACTTGGGCCTTATGACGGTGTTCTCATTTCAAACTCTGACAAAAATACGGTTTATTGATCCAACAGAGGTTCCAATCTTTATGTGGTTTTCCGTAAGGACTAGCCTTTTCTCTGTTCGAATGTTAGCCTTGGTAAGGGAAGAACGAGGGTGGTTTTTCGTTGATTGCTTGGATCCATTTGTCTTGATAACTTTCGTTATGCTATTATTGGAAATAATGAAACATTCTCCCTTATATTGTTCTATTATTCTGGAATAAGAGTAACCAGCGTCGAAAAGGGCATTTTTTTTGAGGGCATTCTGGCAGCCAACTTGAAACATGAAGAACGGAAAGATAGGTTTGAATGTCACCGAACTTGACGTAAAATTTCACGAGCCTCGTACATTTCAAACCATTGCTAGACGTTTTAGTAAGATATATGTGGAAGTAGCCTATACGATACATAACTTATTCCTAAATAACATTCAAGATTTTCTGAGAATGGGTAGAGCACAGTAATGGTTGCATCTAAAGGGTTGTCTACGGACAGGAAGACCCATATCCTCCGTTCATTAAAATAGGCAGGACGCAAGTTCAAATAACAGATCCGCAAGAGGACTGGAAGACGAAGGAAAACTTCAGCATCTGATGATAGAGAGCTGGTCTACATCTGTAAGAGGATGCGAAAAGCTAAAACCTAAGAGATGAACATCGAGCGGGATAAGTGCGGTGTCGATTGGATTTTGGAAATTTTGTTTTTGTTTTGCTTGGAATTCCATGGTGAACAAGTGCTCAGTTGGAATTTTTTGTGTATCTGTTACGGTTTTTAAGATAGGATTAGAATGTGTCCTAATTTGCATATTTGGGATGATGAAAAGTGGACCATAGGATAGTTCACCCACAACTTCCTACTCATTGAATTCATCAAAATTGACATATCTGCTTCGATTACGAAAATAAAAGGGGAGGGGGGTCATTTTTGTATCCACCCTGTATAATGCCAGAAGTTGTATGTAAAGGGTGTCCCAAAATGAACTGACATTTTGAAAATGCCGCCATTTTTTTTCGTGGTACAACCAGAGTAGAGATGTTTATATGCTGCGATTATTAAACATTGAGGTTAAATTATGTAAAACTACACAATCGAACAACGCGTAAAAGTAATAAACTTCAAAAATGGTGAAAACTTTACGAAAACTGTTCGCAGTTAGGTAATGTGAATTGGCCGCCAAGATCATGCGACTTGACACCGTTAGATTTCTTTCTCTAGAGTTATCTTAAGGATAAAGTGTACGTCAATACGTGTTCGCTGAATCATGACCATAGTGTGCTCGAAATGCCCATTTGAAGTTACGAAGTAATAAATAATTTGTTTTGTGGACAAGAGTTTAATTTTACTTATCCACAGTTGGTTGTTTCTTCAATATTGTTGGGGTTTTTCAAATTTGTAAATAAATTTGATTTTATGGAGAATCACGGCATTATGAAATATTTCTCCCCAATGTAAATGCAATTGTCAAATTGTAAAAAAGTTCTTGTAAATAAGTTGAATTATGTGATATCTTTTCAGTCATTAAGAACTTCTGTCATGTGACTTCCTTCCTGTTTTGTTATTTCTTTTCATTTTTTAATTTTTTTTCAGTATCACTCTCCTTCTGAAGATGAGTATTGAACACTCGAAAACTTTAAAGTTACGATGATATTAGTGGAACAAATGTTATCATAAATGGGCAATTTTGTAAGATTCTCAGTACATTCTTCCTGAACTGGTTTGAACTTTTTATCAAAATTATTTGAGAATGTAGATATAGTAAAACCTGTAAAGTTGACCATCTCCATAAGTTGACTACCCGTTTAAGTTGACCGCTTTTTGTATCCCATAGCATTAACCTACTGCGACCCTCTTTAACTTGACCACTCGTTTATTTTGGATCTTGACTATCCTCATTGCATCTTCACTATAAGATACAGTGCTTAGTTCCACTAGCTAAGTTGACCAGACAACAAAGCCAAGCCACGTGATCTTCCTGGTAACCCCTGAGAAAATAGAAGGAATAGAACCGTCTTGATGTTGCAATACAGGATGTCACGTGTATTTGAAAGAAGAGCATAAACAAGCATTTAGAACTTAATTTCTCACGCACATCATTTAACACAATTCAGAAAAATTTGATAATCATGTCAAAAAGGAAGTTAAGCGAACTTACTCTAAAAAACAAAGTTAAAGTGACGAAATTAACTCAGGTAAAACACAAAGTTTTGTTACATGCTCTTATTTTCACATACATATACTGTACGAGCTCTCGAAAATGTGAAAGAACTTATTGGTTATGCTGCAGCTCAATCACCTGTGCTTCTTGAGAAAGTGTTCGAGTTGCAAAGAGAGATAGAAAAATCCTGGGCCTCAGCACGTGCAAATAATCAAACAAAAATATCAATTACAGACTACATGCATAAAATGTAATGCTGAAATGAGTTACATGTAATTATTGTTAAAAAAAAACATTAAATAGAGATGCCCTCAGCAAAGCCTCTCGATGATGCCCTTTGGTCTAATAGTCTCAACCGCGTCGGCAAACAGAACGATGCTGGTCGTACTAAGCAGATGGATTTAGTTGTTCCAAGCAACAACTGGGCCAATGGATTTCATCACAATACAGTTACATGTACATGTAAGTTATATATGCTTCTGACTCCTTTTTTTCTAAAAGCTGACCACCTGCTTAAGTTGACCAGTTTTTGCTGGAACCAATGCTGGCAAACTTAGACAGGGTTTACTGTATCAGTTTATATAATTGAAATTATTGCAATACCCTTTATGGATTGATAATTAAACCAAATATTTTGTTAAATTAAATAGTAAATGGTTTAGTTACATTTGTTAATAGGAAAGGGGTTGGAGTTTTTAAATCTATTTTATTTTGTTATTAATATTGTTGGGGTTTTTCAAATTTTGTAAATAAATTTGATTTACGGAGAAGCATGGCATTAAGGAGAAAGTGAAAGTAAAAAATAACATTTGAGAACGGAATACTGCGGGGAAGTTCTGGGAAAACAATTAGAGAAAAGGTGCCGAACCATTTGTAATCGTTCTCTTATCTTCAATCACCCTTAAAATAAGAGCCTAAGAATCATGGTTTCGAAATTATGTATACAGTATACATATCCATATTAAAACTGTATGTAGGGCCTAATATGTACAGTAAAGAAAGCCTAAAATATGTTTTTTATAACTATGTAGTGCATACGCGTATTACTTTATGAGGGCCGACTTGTTAATAGAATTTGTTTCTTAAAAACAACTCATAAGGCAAGTAAGCTTTATGTACGGATATGAGGAAGCTTCTGAATATTTTAAGTAGAAAATTGTATAATTATTTTTAGGAATTATGAGGAAACTCTATTCCGTTAATGAGACCTATTATCAAAGAGAGCTACTGTAATCGATATTTACTTTAAAGCGAATGATTGGCTGCGTTTCTAACAGAATAAAGACTCTGCGTGTTAACATTAGGATATCATTCTTTAAGATGGCCAGTTCAAAATGTACAACGTAGCATTGATCTAATCATTTGTTCGTAGATTTGTTACGATTTAGAGCAACATTAAGTAGCAACTGTCGACAAACAATCGTCCAAAAGAGAAAACGAGAGAGAGAGAGACGGAAGTTGAGCGCCGTTTCGAATCACGTCCGTCATGATGGATGGCTTTTTCCAGAAGCATTCGATGAAAATGCAATGCAAATAAATTTCAATAGGTGCTACTTTATCCAAAACGCATTTCGATGACAATGTTGAAAACTTCAACCGATATCTCAAAACACGTGTCCTTTGTAATAATGCCCCCGCGTGAGGAAGAGCTGCCACCGAATTCGGTGAAATGCAGAAGACGAGGAACTGTTGGAAAGGTCACCCACCCCCTTCTCTTATTTTCCTTAATGAACTACTGTAATTTAGAATATCGATTTTTGGATCTTCCGAATGATCCAAAGAGCAAGTTTGAGATTTCGAAAATGCTCTGACGACGTAAAAATTCTTATTTTATTCATACTTCAAGCTTTCTATAGAATAAAGTGGTATTTGTTTTTTATTCAGCTATGACCTATAATATCCCGAAAATGCTTGTTGTTCGCGGGCAGACTTTCTTAATGAGATATTTATTATTTTTTTGTCAACTTGTATAAATTTTGCTTAGCATTAGAACCGTTTCGTCTTTTAAATAATTACGGATTAATAACTTCGTCATTTGTGTAAATTTTGTGAACTGATAATATTTTTAAACATGCAACTTCACTGGAAGTCAGCTATATTATAATCACAGAATCACAGGAATTATTACCTTATCATGAAGAAATGTTCTCATCGGCAAAAATTCTGCTGGTGATTTATGGACGGCGATTGATTTATAATGTCAATTTGTATAATTTTTAGCAATTATTTCATTGCATATAAAAATGAATTTTAATTGTACAAATCTTAAACTAATAATAAACAAACAATTACCAGAACTGTGGATATAACATCAGGGAAGCATACAAGAAACCAATCGCTTTCCCACAACAGAGTCTTTATTCAGCATGAATACGTATTTCTGTCCATTTTTCAACATAACTAGAGTTACAGAATGCCTTCGGGCTGTTTATACAGGGTGTATCTGAACGGTCTGTACAAACTTACAGCATGAGTTCCTTGTACTGTCCCATGAACACAGTTACGTTGTATGCCGATAATTGAGGCGTGCGTGATAACCTTAGACTTTTTTCTGTGGGGCCACTTGAATACCCTTGTTTATTCCATCCCCGTACCAGATGTTGATACTCTTTGCCAGCGGATCGTGGATAATTGCGATGTCATCCGTAACACACCCGGTATTTTCCAACGGGTTCGCCAGTCAATGCAACGACGTATGGAATCTAACGGAGGTCATTTCGAACATGTAGTTTAACACGTCTGGACTGTTCTGTTACTGTACAAGCCGGAAATAAACCTAGTTGTAACGCTGAACGGATTTGATGTGACAATTGCGCCAGCTATTGTAGGACAACGTCGCACGGTTGTATCTCCAGAAGGAAGCGTTTGTTACCCTATGTTCATGCGACATATATTGCTTCTCTGGCTACAAAGAACTCATGCTGTAAGTTTGTACAGACTGTTCAGGTACACCCTGTGTACATTAGGAACCAATCGGCTTACTTACAAATATAAACAAACTTATCAAAAGCCAATCAAGTTAATTATACATAAAAACCAAAATCCTTTGATAGGGTAAGAAATTATCCAGTCAATTTACGAAAGTCAGAATACAGTGGTCCAATCAGAGAAATTGTCTAATTTAGTGCAAGTGCCTTAGTAAGTTGCCCCAATTGGTAAGATCCATAGGGCCATTGTCACCGTTCAGAATTTTGTTGCTTTGTTCCTTACTAATTTCCAGGGATTTCAGGAAGTTGAGTTTTTTTCAGTCACTGGTCCGGTGGAGGATCTCGTACTCATCAGGTTTTGCTTCATGTGCAGTGTTTATCACATGCTGAGCCAAACTCGAGCACTCGGGATTGTGGTTGCGAACGTGCCTAAAATGTTCTTCAATCCTAGTAGCAATCCTCTTTTTCGACTGTTCAATATAAAAGGAATCACACAACCTACCCTTAAGCTTATAAACTCTAGAGCTATGGTCTGCAGGTATCTTGTCCTAGCGTGTGTAAGCCTCTGTAAGAAACTCTGTGCCCAAATTTCTTGGCGATCTTGTCCAGTCCTTTAGTGATTCCTCCATTGTAAGGAATGACCCAGTAGCGGGGTCCAAGGTTGTGGCTTGTAATATGACCCTCTTCCTAATATGTTTTCTGATGAGGTTGCTGATAAGGTCGTCTTTAAATCCGTTATTGACTGCAAAGCTTTTAATTCTTGATAGTCCCTCCTCTCTGTGTTGGATTATAATAGGAAGGTTGAAAGCTTTCATAATCATTTGTTGAAAGGCTGAAACCTTAGCCGCATTCCGATACATGATTGACAGAGTTTTAACTATGCCCCTTAACAAGGCCGAAAAAGAAAATGAAGTTAAGACTATCCGTTCCTTAGCCCTCTGTAACGGCTGCCCTCCCAATCTTGTAACCGGTCTCCTCAAAGACAGGATTCGCCAACTGAAATTCAGCGGACAAAAGCCTCAAAACACCAGTAAGAAGTGGGTCTCTTTTTCGTTTACGGGTGAGTCCATTTACCCATTGGCCAAAATATTTTCAAAACTAGGACTAAATATATCGTTCCGCACCGTCTCAAGCACCCGTCAACTTATCAGAATGAACCTCTCTCCTCCTTCTCCTTCCTTTAATTTCGACGCAAGCGGCGTATACCGCCTAAATTGTATATCATGTGAAAAGTCTTACGTAGGAATGACGAACCGCTCCTTTAGAACAAGGTTTGAAGAACACATCCAATCATACGTAAAAGATGACAAGAAATCGAATTACGCTGAACACCTGACGAAAGAGAAACACCCAACCAGGGCAATCGATGAAGTCACTGAGATCCTGAAATACTCCAATAACCCAAAAAATACCCCCATACTAGAAGAAGTAGAAATTTATAAATCATTAAACAAACCAGAAAATAATAAGGCACTTTTAAATTCCCAACAATATTTCGACAGCTACCATCTCTTACGCCAGCTGAAAGACTTTTTGTAATATATCCAATCGCAACCTGTAATATTCCACCAATCACGAAAATTTGCCCTTCAATATGTTATGATTCTTTGAATATCTTGTAAAGTTCGACCAATCACAAATATTTAGCCCTTTAATTTGTTTCTTTGTATTGTTCAACCAATCACATAATTTGTCCCCCCCCCTTTTATGTTGTATTTTACGAGCCAATCGTGTACCAGAGATTGTGTATATAAAGCATTGTAACCCGTCACCTCCTGGACATCAATTTCGACGACATCCAAAAGGCGATATTTCCCGAATATTGGATCTCCTAGCTCCTCGTGTCCCTTGTCCCTCGTCAATCAACAATCAACACTATCGTCCTGATAGGAAAGGTCTCCATCTTATTCTCTGGATGACTTAACTAGGTTTCATCTGGCTTCTCGCCTAGTTCAGTGTACTTCCTCTGGTTACTTTCTGGACGAGTATGGCAGTGAAAGCGTTGCTTTCGGACCACTCGTTTCGTTTTACCTGCACTGTTCAATTGTCGATTATCGATTGTCTCTTATGCAGACTTGAGAAAGGCAGGTAATAAAGCCGAAACTAGTCGTCGTTTTTATAGTGCAGTATTGTAAAGCCTCTATTTTCTCGTTAATTAATGACCATTTCTTTAATTTATTATTTCATTTTATTAAGTAATTCGGTAATCTTCGTCAATTTTCCGGGGCTGGCATCATGTGAAAAGAGGGTAAGGCTGTCGAGTGATACGTTGCATTCGTGACGTGGTATGTATCGTGGTGCTTTATAATTTTAAGTAAAAATAGAAATCAAGAAGAAGGATTCCAAGCTATTATTAAATGGAGATGATGGCCCCCTCGGGGACTCAAGATTATTTAGACCTTTTAATACTAAGTTTCCTACCTGATTTTGTCTTGACATCATCATTCTTGTCAATATCAATGTCTTCTCTGATTGGCTAGTTTGTTGAGTCATCATTTTTACTCTGATTGGCTCCCTTATTTTTACTGTTATTTGTTAAATTTATTATCGGATTTGTCACTTTGTATAAATTATGTTATGTAATTTTTCTGATTGGTCGTCCTACTGTATAAATTCCGCCTTTTGGCTCTTGTACTCTGTGGAAGACCTCTTTGGGTTCTTGCCTATTTCAGTATATTTCATGTGGAATTTATTCCGGTAGGGTGAGAAACGTGTAAGCACTGCTTACGTCCCACCTGAACAAATGTACACTTCACTGTTCGATTGTCGATTGTCTTGTACTCTGTATTCCGCTGATTGATGGTTACAAGGTAGCCGAAATGCGCATACGGGTTAATAAATTGTTGTGCACAAGAGGTTGTTTATTCTTCTTTGGTATTAGGATTATCCACAGTCCCTCGGTTTGGTTATTTATGTGACTATACTGATGCAGCAAGTTGATAAATGACGTAACGATGCGGTTTTTTTTAGACCCTAAATTTTGAGTTTTAGACATTTTCGATAAGGAACTTTGTGCTTAAATTGATGCATAGAAATAACACTATGTAAAAATTATCCTACATTATCTTAAATTTAGTTCTGAAATTTGACTTCAATTCTTTTATTTGTGTCCGAGATACTTTTGTATATTTTAATTGCTTCTAAAACAGGAGCATTATTAAAATTTGTATAAATTTTACGCACACTTGAATAAGCAGGAATAAAACCCGAAACAAGTCGTGTCAAATTTCAATTTGCACCATTAAACATTGTAAAGCCTCAATCAAATTTGCTGTTTTCTAATTTTTTACTTGAGCCTGCCTTTCATTTAAAAAAATAAAAATCTATTTTAAACTTTGTGATATCGACATTTATATGGTAGGCGCCTTTCTAGAACTTAAAACTTTTCCACCCAATTTTACTCTTAATCTATTCGTATTCATTTGCTTTACATTTATTAGAGTTTGCATAATAGTAAATGCTAACCTTGCTATTATAGATCAACGCACAGAAGCACAATATTAGAGATAATACAGTGGATAGAATACAAAGTTGGAGACAATTAAAATTACAATACCAACAACATAAAACAACAACAAAAAATATATTACAATACAGTTGGAACCAATGGTGCCATTGAAATAAAATTTAATACAGACCGCGCTAGACAATACAAGGCAATATAAATAGAACCAACTCTACCAGATACAATAAACTACGAAGAAAAACAGTAGAAACGTCTTTTATTGAGTGCTAGTTCCGTTTGTATACTATTATACTGCCATCTGTAATTTTATCTTAATGTACTGTTAGTTCCCATTATACATAAAATTGCGTAATATCCACTTTTATATAGAAACATAAAAATTAATATTTATATACAATACTTTCGTTTGTTCACAGAACTTGAGGGCGCAGTTCATTAGCTACAAAATCCGGATAGGCTAAGTTGTAACGTATTTGCAAAAAAACATCGTATAATAAGGTCTGTTCCAAAATGATAGGACAGGTGGTGTTTGACATTTTAATATACAAATATGATATGAACTTTATTTCGCGTACTATTTGAAGAATACTTTCTAATGACATTTCCAGTAGAAAGTATCTTATATATTAACGAGGGGCGTTCAAATTTAACCTGGACTTTATTATTTATATAATCAGAAAACTACAGGGGGGGGGCGCGGCCACCCCCCCCCACCAGTTATTTCTCAGAGAACTCTCCTTGCTTCTTTACACATTTTTTCAGCGTTCTAGGAGCATCTGGATACCGGTTCTATGGAAATCTTCAGGCTGAAGTCAAAACCAATTCAGAACATTCTTTTTCACTGCCTCATTGGAGCCGAACCTCTGCCCTCCCAACAACTCTTTTTTCAATGGTATAAATAGTTAATAGTCGCAAGGGGAAAGATTCGGGCAGTATGGAGGATGTGGTAAGATGTCCCATTTGAGTTACGTCAGTTTGTCCATAGTCAGTTTGGCTGTGTGTGGTCTGGCATTGTCTTGCAGAAAACAAACACCACTGGTAAGGAGTCTTGGTCGCTTTTTTTCTTAATGCCGGCTTTAGGGACGTCCTCAAAATGTCACAGTAGTAGTAGGGTGCATTTACGGTTCGACGTTCTTTCAGAAAATCGACATGAATGATACCCTTAATGTCCCAGAATACAGTCGCCATCACTTTCGTTGCCGACGGTGTCATCTTGAATTTCTTAGGTCGTGGTGAGTCAGTGTGTCGCACTTCTTGCTCGCACGTTTGCTTTCAAGAGTATGGTGATGAATCCATGTCTCGTCGATGGTCACAACACGCCTTAGGAAGCTGTCACCTTTCCTATCCTGTCTCTGCAGCAGCGTGGAACAGATTTCCACCCGGGTGGTTTTGTGGTCTTCGGGTGGAAAGTTGCTTAGGGACCCATCTGGAACAGATCTTGTTGAATTTCAGCTTATCGTGGATGATGGTCTCCATACTGATGTTCAGTATTGAAGCCAATTCTCGGACATGAATTTGCCTGTTGTCTCTTATCGGCTCATTTGTTCGTGCGATGATGCCATCATAGACAGCAGTTGCTGGCCTTGCCTTATGAGGTTCATTGCCGGTGGATTCTCGCCATTCTTCAAACGTTTGGCAACAAGCAAAGACGGATGACCGAGACAAACGTGACTCGGTGAACTGTCTTTGAAGTCTCAGATGAATTTCAGATGCTTTCACATCTTCGTTATGGAGAAACTTGATGATTAGTCGTTGTTCCACTTTGGTCGACACATCGCTCTCCGCCATTTTGTTAAAACAAACAATCGGTTGTCATGGCAACCGGATGAGTGGTGCTGCATTCGCATGACAGGCGGTAATTACCATCCGAATAATGAAAGTTTAGATTTTTACAACAATGAAATTTGCAAGAAATAAAGTCCAGGTCAAATTGGAACGCCACTCGTATTACAATGCTACAAAAAAAAATTTGTTTTCAACTACACCACCTATGCAGCTGTCCCAAAAAGATAGGACACCTTAATGTAAAATGCACTCAGCATATTTAATATTTCATTTTTTTAATCAAAAATACACTGTCTGGCCATTCGTCACCGAACACCCCAGGCAAGTAAGGTAGAGTCGCCTTTCGCCGCAATGACAGCTGTAACCCTTCGAGGAAGACTTTTCACCAATCTGCGATACGTGTTGGCGGGAATCTTGCTCCATTCATCCTTCAAATTGGCAAACAGCTCAGTGGTGTTCTTTGGGCGGCATGGCTTGGCTCTCAACCGGCGCTCCAATTCATCCCAAAGGTGTTCAATGGGGTGGAGGTCTGGACTTTGAGCTAGCCAGTCAAGCTTCCCCACACTCATTTCTTCAAACCTAACGCCTGTTGTATAACAGAGAGCATTGTCGCGCTGAAACAGGTGTGTTTGGTACGCTTCGGCATTCATGGTCCCGCGAACTAAATCAAAAGGCCCAAGACCATACCACGAAAATCTGGACTAGACCATGAAGCGGGTACAACATAGTCCTGTAAATACCGTTCGTCGGGCATTCGCCAAACCCAAACACGTCCGTCGGATTCATTACTCCATAGGATGGTATTCCATTGTTCTGGAGTCCAGTGTAACAGACGGGTCGCATTGAGGGCTGTGATATTTGGGTTGTGACCTACTGCTCGTCCATGTAAAGCAAGTGCGACGATCTCCCGGCGGATGGTACGATCACTTGCATCACTAGACGACGCCGATCGACAATCCTGAGCCAACGTTTTTAACCAAGCTTGACATCACCACACGTTTCAAGCATCGACGGTCGCGATCTGTCAATTTCGTCGGTTGTCTGGGTTGGCTTGTTATAACCCCTTCTCCCTTCCATTTCAAAATAACATCACTCACTGTCGAGCGGAGTATCTGGAATTTGTTGGAAATCTCACGGATCCTGTGCAATTTCAAAATGCACAAACCTGTGGGCTCCAAAAATCATCGCTCTTTCCAGATAAGTTCGCGTCGCCTGCTCATATTGACTGTAGTAGCTGCTATGAGTGTATTCTAACCCGTCAACGTCTTTTATAGGTTGTATGACGTGTACGAACGATCCAATGCGCTTTTGGAGAGGTATCCGGTGACGAATGGCCAGATGGTGTATATCTATCTTTTAACATTTCCGTACAACGGGAAGAGGTCGTTCCTTAAATGCCTTTGAGAAATAAACATCAAATCATAGCTTTCCATAAAGCAAATCGTTCAGTAGCAGATATTGCAGACGAATGAACAGATCTCTCCATTTTGTCCCTTTTTTCTTATGCGAAGGAGCTGAATATGGGATCAGAAAACCATCTGGAATATCACAAATCCTCACAAGAGAAAGAAAAAGAGCTATCATCAAAGAATTAAGGAATTCCAGCACCAGCGTATGAAGCATTGCATCTCAAGACTAGATTTCAGCATCAAAACCCACAGCACACAGCATTGTACAATCAACGTATTCGTCCATAAGAAAATGAAATTCATTCCTTCTCTCAATGCATCCCATTTTGAAAAAAAGGATGTTGTGGATTCATCTGCATATGATGTGGTCTAAAGAATAGGACAAAATAATATGGATCGATCAGAAAAAAATTCAATCTTGATCGGCCAAATGGCTGGGCATGCTACTGGCATGAGCTGCAAAAAAGCATAGGCCAGCTCCTCTACACTCACTCACATATGTCTAATAACGTGTCGGGCCCAATCTGGCCCGGATAACGTCGGCGACCCGTCTTGGAAGAGAGTCTACCAGTCCCCGGAACACACCCATAGGCACTGGCAAGCATTACCGCCTCCACTACACTGATTGTGTGATATCAAGGAGTCCTGTGCACCTGCATTCCAAGAATGGAAGCAACGGGATCTGTCTCATTACGGACAGGGAACCTATTTGGAGGTGTGTGCCATGACTTTTGCTGAGCGAGTGTGAACGGCAAGCAGAAGGCGGAGATGTGATGATGTGGGGGGGCTTTCGGAAGAGGAGGAATGACCAATCTTGCATTTATTTCCCAACGACTGAATGCATTGGATATCAAAACATGCTCGAAACATATCTGCTATTTTTATGGCTGTCATTGGAGGCCCCTTCTTCCATTTCCAGCAGGATGGAATTGATGTAATGGATTGGCGTTCATCTGATTTCAATTCCTTGGAGAACATGTGAGGATTGCCTTCTAGGGTTGGCAGTTCAAGAATTGAAAGCAGCAATTCAAGTTACATAGAATGCAATGCAACGGTCGTATGAATATTAATTGATTCAAGGCCTACTAGAGTGTGCAAATTGATCTCAAAACAAAGGAGATGTATAGTGGTGAAAAAATGTTTGAGACCACCTCAATTCAGAAAATAAGCAAATTAAATGGAAATTTTTTAAATAAATTATGGTTATTGTCATATTCAACTTCATCTATTTCCAAAAAAACAAAAAATAATTGAAAAATGAATCGAACGATACATTTTGCTATAGGAGGGTCGGGAGAAAAGTTTGGGTATGTAGATAAATACCAACTGCTTTAATGAATGTCATATTACATAGACTATTTAAAGGCATACACAATAATGCATTTGTCTAAAACGGGTTCTGGCAAACAACTAACAGAAGACCAAAAGGGTCAAAGTAATGCATATAGAAAAAGTGGAAAGTCAGAACGTGTGATTGCCGCTCTTATTGGTAAATCAAAGACCGTATCCAGAATTATCTTGCTATGGATAAAAACATAGATCAGGACGGTCGAAACAACTCAGTACAAGATCTGAAAGATAGATCCTTAGATTGGCCAGTGCTACAGGTGCCTCATCCAGTTCAATTACAAAATCACTGTAGCTGCCGGTTCACCCAAGAACAGTCCGAAATGTGTTGTCAGCATCAGAGCATCATGCGTACACAAAGGTCAAGTCCAAACCAAAGTTGTCTTCCCAGCAAAAAGAAGCTACACTGAACTTTGCAAAGCGGTACATTAGTGATAATCAACTTTGGGACCATGTCGCTTTTAGTGACGAAAAAAATAGTTTAACTTGGACGGCCCAGTCGGTGTTCAGTACTATAGGTATGATTTGGTCAAGAACCAGCTTATCTTTCACGGAGGATCGATTATGATATGGGCTACTTTCACCGAGCGAGAGAAGTCCGAACCGCTACACAAATATCCCGTTTGATGAGACAATTGACATCGTTTGCAACCTTCTCATGTTCAACAAAGTGGACAGTGACACCCTAAGTGACGTCATCAGTGCCCTTAAAACTATACACAATCAGAGTTACTTCGTATATAACGATACTTTCTACAAAACGCCAATCAGCGCAATTATGTCGGAGGTATTCCTACAGTCCCTAGAAGAACAGTTTGTTACGCCGCTACTGGAATCAAGAACTATACTATATTATTCAAGGTATGTGGACAATACACTTGTTGTTTTAACCAGAACACGATAATGGCAAACCAAATCCTCGAAGCCTTTAACACTTTCCATAAAAACATGTCATATACAATGGAAGAAGAGGCGAATAAAAGCATAAGCTTCCTGGAATGTCAGTTTACAGAAACGAAAAGGAGTTCAATATCTACAGAAATATTACTGCAATATTATAAACCATTGTTCCAACCACGCATCTCAACACAAGGCTGCAACAGACCTATTTATTTCATAGAGCTCTTACGTACCCAGTAGGAGGACCGAGGAGGACAGAAATGATGAGATTCGCCTGACCTACGAGGTGGCGAAGATTAATTCCTTTCCAGAATCTGTAACACATTTCATTTTTCAAAAAGCCAAGCGCAACATCGGAAAGAAGCATGTAAACGATTCACCCAATAACTTCACTACGTTCACGTACACAGGCCCTGAGATCACTAGGATATCAAACGTATTCCGTGAATGAGGGCCCAAGATCGCATTCAACACGGCCAACAAGTGCAGGTACGACTTCACTCTGATTGGTGGACATTATTCCATATAAACAGGTGGTGTCGCACTGCCAACTTTACGCCAAAGGAGGACTGTCTGGTTAATATTACCCGCGAAGTTAAGGATAAGTGTGATAAGTTTGGCCTTACTCAACGAGATCTTACCTCTCCAAATACTATTGGCATCACTGAGATTGTGAGCATCATCAAGCGCCTAAAAAGTAAGAATGCAGCTGGTATCGACACCATCACCAAAGGTACCCTCAAGAGTCTACCCCCTAGTGTCATTCGTTGTATCACCAAGGTCATGAATGACTGCTGGCATATCGGACATTTCCCAAGAGCTTGGAAGGACTCAGTCATCCTCACCATTCCCAAATCTGGACTTGATGCTCTTCCAGCCTGCTCTTCCTCCCAGTTATAGGCCCATTAGCTTGCTTTCCAAGTTCTTTGAGCGCACTGTTCTTAAGAGGTTCAATGACTTCTGTGAGGCAAACAACCTTATTCGTAAGGAGCATTTTGGTTTTCGGTCAGGTCCCTCTTGCCAGCTACAGGTGTCGAGGCTAGTTGCTGGACTAAGCGGTCCTCTTAATCTTTCCATATTTGGTGGTCTCGTATTCCTCGACGTTCAAAAGGCATTTGATCAAGTCTAGCATGATGGTCTCATTTTCAAGATTATTTCTTGTGGCTTCCCCGATGACCTAATTGCTTTGCTTCACTCCTTCCTGACAAATAGGACCTTTCGTGTCAAGATTGGTGATATAAAAGCTCCTAATTGCTTTGATTCGCTCCTTCCTTATCTGACCCCTGTGATATACAAGCTGGTGTTCTCCAAGGCTCTGTCTTGGGCCCAGCTTTGTTCAACTTCTTTATTCTTGGCGTTCCCAAGTTTGCAAAAATTATCTCTACTTGTTTGCGGACAAAGGAGCTATTATGACTTGGGCATGTAACCCTTCCCACGTCATCAGTCGATTGCATAAAGCTCTACATCAGGGTGAGAGCTGGTTCACTAAGTGGCGATTACAGCTGAATGTCAATAAGTGTAAAGTCATGTTTATCACTCGCAAACGCAAAAATCCTCCAAGGTCACTCTTCCTATACGGCAAGAAGCTTGAGTGGGTAAAAAATTATAAGTATCTCGGTGTTATGATTGACTCCAAGCTCAAATGGAACGACCAAGTTCAATATGCGCTCAACAAGGCCAAGAAAGCGAAGTTCAGCTTGATCGCGCTCCTGGGGCGAAATAGCGCTTTTGGAGTGGATAACAAACTATTGTTGTACACACTAGTGATAAGTTTCTTTTTGCTTCACGGTATGCCTGCTTAGGCTACTATTTGCAAATCAAGATGGAAGGATCTTCAGACCTTCCAAAATGTTGCTCTCCGGTCCATTGCCCAACTTGACCGATGAGTTGCCAACCACCACTCTATCTACGATGATCTATGGATGTCCCACATAGGTCAGACACTTCTGATGAACATGCTGCCCACGATGGAAAATCATGAAAATACTCTGGTCTCCGATATTCTGGATCACTCACTCGTTGTTAAGGATCCTCTCAGGTTTCGAAGACCCCGTCATATTCTGGATGTCTGTTTCGACGACACAAGCAAGGCCATCTTCCCCAACTACTGGACCTTTTATATCCTGTTGATTGGGCTCTCTATTCGTCAATCTATAATCCGACTTTCGTTCCTGCCTTGTAAGGACTTCCTTTCTGGATGACTTAAGACGTTCATCAGGCTTTTTTTCCAACTCAGTGTACACTGAGTTAGCAAAACTCATGGGATAGCAAGCACATTGATTGATGGGCATGGCTCACGAATTCACAGGGGTAACGGATTCTGGGAATGGACCATTAGACGTTGTGGGAAGAGCTTGGATAAGTGATTAATCAGAAATGGCACGTCGTCGCGAGTTGACGTCTTTTGAACGGGCTATGATAGTAGGTGCCCGACGCATGGGATGTTCCATTTCGGCAGTGGTGCAGGAATTTGGCTTTCCCCGCTCAACTGTCTCCAGGGGTATCGGGAATGGCTGGATGAAGGCATCACAGTACACGACAGGCACCATACCGGGCGTCCAGCTGCCCTGAATGATCGTGACCGGCGACACCTGGGACGAATGATTCAGAGAGACAGGAGCGCAACAGTGCAGCAAATGACAGACCAGTTCAATACTGGCCGCACTAGAAACGTCTCTCGGTGGACAATCCGTCGGAATCTGCATGCCCTCGGGTTTGGCAGCCGTCGCCCTACACGGGTGCCAATGCTTACCCAGCGGCGTCATCGGACACTCCGGCGTGCATTTGCCACCAACCATCTTGGCTGGACTCTGCAACAGTGGCGTAACGTCATATGGTCAGATGAGTCACGATATCAACTGTAACACGCTGATGGGAGGCACCGTGTGTGGCGCAGGCCTCACGAAACGATGGATCCCGCATGCCAACAGGTGGTGGTGCAGGGTGGTGGGGCGTCAGTGATGGTCTGGGGTGCATTTTCCTGGTTTAGAATGGGCCCTCTGGTTATCCTGGACTAAACGTTGAATGGTCCACGGTATCGTCAACTCATCGGAGACCATCTGCACCCGTTTTTGACATTTCAACACCCTGACGACGTAGCAGTCTTTCAAGATGACAGTGCTCCACCACATAGCTCCAATGTCGTCCGCGAATGGTTCGAGGAGCATGCAGGAGAGGTCCAACGACTGAGCTGGCCAGCCCGGAGCCCTGACACGAATCCCATCGAGCATATCTGGGAGGCTGTTGAAGTCAGGCTCCGGGCACTGGATCATCCACCCACGAACGGGCAGCAACTATCTTCGGCTCTGCAGACTATCTGGTGTCAACTGCCTCCAGAAGTGTACCGGGGACTTGCAGACTCACTACCACGCCGTATTGCTGCACTCCACAGGGCCAGAGGTGGCCCGACCAGATATTAAGTAACTATCCCATGAGTTTTGCTAACTCAGTGTACATCATCTGGTTTACCTTTTGGGCGAGCGTGCAAAGTGAGCAAGGCTCTTGGACCACTCGCGTCTTTTTTTTTCCATTTCACTGATCGATTGTCGATTGTCGACTGCCAACTTTGTAGTCGTTTCAGAGACCTGAAGATGAGAGTTCCTCGAAACGCGTTGACTTCGCAATAAACTGCTACCTATTGCTATTCCTAGACCAGTTTCTCATTCTTATTTTTCTTTAGTCACTCATTGATGCTTCATGATACCTCTTCTGCTTTTGCTATTCTGTTCGTTTCCTTAGTTCAAATTCCATGTGTATTCAGAAAGTCACTGTAATACGTCTACTCAAGTTTTGGTAACGTTTATTTCTTATGACATTATTTATTGGCTAAAATGTTGCTGTTCCTTAGCAATTGTCAAGCAGTGTATTAGTGAAATGAGAGGAAAGTTTTAATGAACCTCAAGGAAAATCCATCCTGTTCCCAAATTTTTTTCCCGACCCTCCTATAGCATAAGTATCGTTCGATTCATTTTTCAATTATTATTATATTTTTTTTGAAATAGATGAAGTTGAATGTGACTGTATTGGATACTAAATGTGCTTTTTCCATTAAAGTGTCCTATCCTTTTGGGACAGCTGCACAGGTGGTGTAGTTGAAAAAAATTTATTTTGTTTTTTGTAGCATTGTAATAAATAGGCTTTATACCAATTGTATAAGCAAAGTTCATATCGTATCTTAAAATGTTAAACACCGCCCGTCCTAACATTTTGGGATAGACCTTAGATATATACAATAAAAATAATTTTTAATCTTTAAATTGTTGTCCCCAGTGTAAAGCGCTTAACAAAAGCAAAAGCACATTAAAAGAGAGCCGGGCTAATCAGAACGATGCGAAAAGCAATATTGGATTAGAGAGGAGGAGGGTGGGATATTTTACTTAAAGCGGGGAGGGGGGGGGAGAACTAAATGAACTCGTTAGTGGAGAATGGAGTAGAAATTCATTTAAGATTCTTATGGAAGATTGAGTAGAGTTCCCAACTGGTTTTGGATGTTGCAGATGGAGTGATTTCCGTTGGAAAGAGAGACCTCCCCCGTTCGTCCGTCCGTCCGTCCGTCCGTCTGTCTTGTCTTCAGCTGTCCTCCCTCGGCCCCGTTTATTGGACTTTGCCGAGGGGTCCTTTTGCAATCCTTTTGGACCTGGGCGAAGGCGAGCCAAGCCTCGGAGCCCCTGGAAGCTTTGTTGCCAGCCACCCGCCGTTCCCTATGAGTTATGGCTCTCATACGCTTTGCATTCGATTCACGCACGGACGGCGCGATGGATAATTCACGTGGGGGCGCATGCGCAGTAGCAACAGCCAGTGCTCTATCCCCCCCCCCACCCCCCTTAGCATCCGCCATCGTTCCTGTTTACATGTTGCCAAATACTAACTAAAGTCGAGGACGAGAGTTGAACGAGAATTCAAGCGAAACTAAGGAGCCTGGCTCCACCATTCAACATATTTTTGAAACGTTTCCGACTTTAAACTCTTGCTTCTCTTTTTCTTAAAAAAATGTATATAGGAGGGGAAAAAAAGATATGCGCTCGAATCACGACTTATTCCTCCCCATTGCTTTCGGGGAAGATAAATAACCAGAAGTTTTTTCTTTCCCACAACCACCCCGTTTCCTTTCTGCTTCCTTCCATGTTACAGCATAGGTTACCTTTTTTTCTTCCCTTTTCATTTTATCTGCGTGCAGCCCGTGCCTTATTGCTTCTGGGATGCATTAGTTGTTGGATGGCTTGCAACGGAGAGAGAGCATTAAGAAAGATGCCGCCGATCGACATAAATCCCTCGCTGACCAGGCCTTCATTGGCGCCCGAGAATGGCTAAAATGTGTTCAGGTTAACAAACCATAAAAAAGGGACGAAAAATTGTCACTTGCCGTCCACTCGGATAAACAGTCGCTTTAAGAAAGAGATGATAAAAAATAAAGCAAAAAATTCTTTGAACCAACTCCTTTTTTTTTTTTTTATATTTAAAAGTTTCGGGAATGCTAAGGAAACGTCTTTCTTTCTTTCTTTCTTTCTTTCTTTCTTCTTTCATTGCAAAAATGTTCTATTCGAAGATGTTTCCGAAATTTAAAATGAAATAGGGGGCACCAAAGGGATGATTCATTTGTTCGTCAGCGAAGGTGACGTGGTTCCACAGCGGAAGGCAACGCAATCTGGCTCGATCTCTCGAGGGGAAAATGAAACCCCCGAGCACGAGTTGTCTCATAAGTTTGTCAACTTCATTGACTGCTCAAGAATGTTCATCATTTTAAAGCGTAAATCAATATTTTAAGCAAAAATGAAGCTTTTCTTAAAGCGAAATTAGGAGCATCTCCTCGGCGGTGTGTTTGAGGCGAAGTTTTAAGCGAGATTTTGTGGATTTTTTAGAACGGCATCCAAAGTTTTTCTTCAACTGTTGTGACTAATACTGGGAATGGGAATTTTAAAAAGTTGTTTTCTCTTAAGAAAAGATTCTCTACTTTAATCATTCCATGGTCTAGTAGGCTGTTATGTGCCCGTAATTTGAAAACCATAGCGCAGTTGTTTTTATTGCATTAGATAAAAATTCTAATTCGTGAAAAAAATAGGCCGATATTTAATAATAGAGTAAGCATATGCTCGCTTTCGAAAACTGTAAAACTTGTTAAACATTTCAGACTCACGATCCTATTAGAACTTGAATTTTTATTTATTTATTTATTTATTTATTTATTTATTTATTTATTTATTTATTTAATTATTTTCTTGATCATTCTTGGATATATTCGGTATAAGTAAAGTTAAATCTAACAGTATAATATTTGTAAATTTAAATAATTTAATATTTAAAAAATAAACTAAATTAATTTAATACAAAGCTTGTGAAAATATAGATCAATGAGCCAAGAAAAGAAAATTATAAAGAGACGAAAGACCCGAAGCTCAAATTGGACATGTCATAATAAAAGAAAAACACTAGAAAAGGAAAAAGGTGTTCAATATTGGTTAATGAAAAAATTCATTTCCTGATTTTAGTAATTCGATTCCTAATCAAAGGTTTACATTTGATATATGAAGGAATGAGATTATATATTCTTTAGAAAGAAAGTAATATTTATATGAAGCAAAGGTATGGTTTATTTGTGTATGATGTATACATAAATCTAGTCTTGTAATAATTGTGTAAACAAAGGGAAGAATTATTCTGTAAAATTACACAATTTTCATTTTTTAATAGAAATATTTTTCTTGTATTTTTAATGTAACTATAAAATTACATACATCAATTAATTTATGTGACCAAATAAAGTTCTCAAAATAGCATTATGATAACTCTCAAGTATTTTAACATCAGTTTTATATGAGCCTTCCCAGAGGATAATTCCATGTTGAATAATTGAATAGTAGAAAGAAAAATACAAATTTCGTAGAAGTTGTATGGATACATAATACTTCAGTTGAATTAAAGTCCATCCACATATTTAATTTTCTTTAATAATGATTGGCAATGTAAATCCCAATTTGATCTATAGTCGATAATAACATCCAGATAATTAAAATTATTAGTCTGCTGCATATCTCCACAAGTGTTCTGACACAAGATTCTATGAAAATTTAATGGACCATAACCCTCAAATTCATTATATGAAAAATCTGATATTTTGATTTTTTAGGGTTTATGCAAAATTCATTATTATGCAGGGTGGATACAAAAATGAGCCCCCCCCCCTTTTTATTTTCGTAGCCGAAGCAGATATGTCAATTTTGATGAATCCAATGAATAGAAAGTTGTGAGTGACCTATCCCACTTTTCATCAGCCCAAATATGCAAATTAGGACACATTCAAATCCTATCTTAAAAATCCTAGCTTGCCATCCTGGAATTGTTCTGTCTTGTGTATGCGCTTACTTGCCTTTTATTTGCTTTTCCTCATGAAAGTGAATGTTATTATGGTAATTTCTTTATTTGCATGTTGAACATTCAAATGTCTTTGTGAAGTGCTTAGGGAGGTAACTAATAAATTAAACATGTGATTGTTGGTGATCCGTTCATCGGATTTTGGAATTTTGGTTTTGTTTTGTTCGGAATTCCATGCTGAACAAGTTTTCAATTAAAATTTTACGTGTATCTACATGTATTACAGTTCTCACAAACATGGCAACTTCAAAATTGACATATCTGCTTCGGTGACGAAAATAATGGCCGTTTTTGTATCCACTCTGTATAATCATTCTGCTAAAATTTTTAGATCACGTCTGACGTTCACTAAATAATATAATTTACTTTGTCTAAAAATAAAACAATTAAATCATCTGCATAAGCATATGCTGAACCGACAATTTTAAGTTTAAAAATATCATTAATAAAAATATTAAACAAAATAGATGCCAAAATAGTTCTCTAAGGAACTCCTCTCTTTATATAGAGAAAATCATTATTAACTTTTGCATAAATTGACCTTTATGATCAATTTCTACAAATAGCTTCTAATATTTTTCAAATGATTAACCAAATAATCTCGTTTTAAATTGCTTCCCGCATGCAGCTGTAGGTTAATGGAAATTTGACACGGAATTTTTATTAAATTAGACCCAGAAATTATTCTTTTAAAACTTGATACTAATAAAAAGCCAAATCTACATAGAATTAACTACATTTTGAGTTATCTCCCAAATTTTTAAGTGCCCGAAAACCCCGAAAAAATGCTTAATAGACATACAGAGGCAGCGATAGTTAAAATTTTTTATATCATCATATGAACAGATCTTCTCAACACTCAGAATGATAAAGAATTCCATCATTTCATTTTAAACTTTAGTATTGATCTGGCTCTTTACCAACACTTTAACCATTAAAACATCCCAGCTTTAAAGCGCATTTTACTTCTCGGTTGACAGTTGAAGGCAGAGCAGCATCTTTCATATCTCTCCACATACGATTTCTTTTGTTTAAAATTGAGATCAAACATGGACTCATCACTGAAGATGACCTGCGACCACATTTGGGGATGAGTTAGAAGACATTTGGCCCAATGAAGATGGTTTTTCTTCTGAGGGGGTGTTAGAAGAGTTTTTTTAATGGCAACACGAGATGGAATATTCATTGCATGTAAATATCTGTAAGCTGTACTGCGTGAAATTTTTTTTCTTTAGGGATGCTGATAGGTCAGAAATTGTGGAATGTGCATCTTTTTTTCACAATATTCTTCAGTCTTCTTTGATCACGGTCATCGAGTGGTTTTGGTAGACCACTTTGATTTCTCACCTTCACAGTTTGATCTTCTCTCCATCTTTTTAAAATTATCTATTCAACTTTGTTTTGAGTTCTTCCCAACTGTTTTTCTATTTCAGCTTGTGTCAAGTTTTTTTTTGCACTTAATCCATTGATTAAAACTGAGACTTGTGGGGTTTTACCCATTTCTGTAAATTGCTTTTAATTATCAATAACACCCAATGTATGATTATTTATTTAATTATTGAGCCCTTCATTCATGAAAAATGCACTATCATATGGTTAAATTGCATTTTTGGAGTTTTGATTAATGAATTTTATATTATCCTAAACGTTTGAAAGTGTTTTCAAAAGTTTAAATTCAAAATACACTTCCATGAATAATATATTACATACTTTTGTTTTGATATTTTCTGAAGAGATAACTATTGTGAAGCTGAAAAAATTTCAATAGCTATTTTAGTCAATATTGTTGTCTGATTTTTTAAAATTTCACTTAGTAATTTAATAAATTGTTTGAAATAAATTTAACTTAGGATATCCAAGCTTTTGAAACGGACTGTATATTTTAATGCGAGCATTTTCCTGGAAATTAAAAGAAAAAAAAAAATTTTTCCTCAACTAAACATCTCAAAACAATTTATGAACAAAAATTAATGTTCACTTTTATTATCCTGCCTTGTTTATTTGTTTTATTTTATGGTTTTCTCACAGGGCTGGATACTCTTTAGAAGTCAGTAGAGTTTTGCTTTCATTCATTTTTTTCCCCATATTTTTAAAATATTATATTAACGTACGGATTCGAGATCTTGTATGGACCATATGTGACATAGAATTGAACGCAAACTTCTACGTGTAATAAAGATCATTAACCCTTTATCAATTGTACGTTTTTTCGGTAACTTGATCTTTTTTTTTTTTCTTTTTAAGACTCATAGCTATCTGTGCTCTGAAACGGTTTTTAATTGATTTGTTTAACGGAATCGCGACGTTCCCTTTCCTTTTTACTTTCTTCTACTTAGTATACTGTTGCAATCACGAAAAATTTCGACCTCCAGATTTTCACTGATCTTCACGTTTTAGGGTCCCTAGATTACGAAAAAGTGATTTCTGGAAAATGTCTGTGTGTCTGTGTGTGTGTGTCTACGATAGCGTCCAAACGGCAAAAGCTATCGAGACCAAACTTTAAACTTAAGATTATAATCTTCTTCTGGAGGTCTGATTAGTTTCCCAGTGGAATCGGTGAACCGAAAGTATCAGTTTACTCCAGCGCCAAAATATAAACTTTGAAATATCTCGTTAAACATTGTGTTTATGAAAATTTTGTATGTGGTAAAAAGTGTTTCAATTTCAATTATAAACAACTTTTGTTAAGTAAATTTTTCAAAATTCCAACCGGAAGTACCAGTTTTACTCTTGTCAAAATCCAGTTTTTGGCTGATTCAGGCGAAATGAGACGGTATAGGAAAATTTGTGAAGTACACAAAAGTGTTTAGAAGCTAATTTTAAACAACCTTTGTTAAGAAAATTTTTCAAAATTCCAAACGGAAGTATCAATTTACTCTTGCCAAAATCCAATTTTTTGCGAAATAAGATGGTATATGCGAAATAAGATGGTATAGGCAAATTTGGAATCTATACCAAAGTGTTTAGAAGGTAATTTGAAGTAACTTTTATTCACAAACTTTTTTAAAATTTCTATCGGAAGTAGAATTTTTAGACAGTTTGTTTCATTTTTTTCTGAATTTGGACCAGGTCATTTATGTATAAGAAAGTCGGGTGGTGACCACGCCTCATTTTTTTAGAGAGCATTGGGTCTCCTAACTTCTAGAATCACTAATAGTTTTAGCTCATCTTTTAGGATTTTATAAATCTAATTTAACGTATAGGGATATTAAAAGTAATAAATAATGGTTTATTAAAAATTATTACATAACATTACATTAAAATGAGATTTAATACATCGAATCTTTCTGAAAAACAAAGCAATGACGGAATAACCTTGGATCCAATCATGCATTAAGTTATGGTTACTTTTTTTTCAGCATTGTAATTACAATTTAATATTAAGATTTTTTTGGCCAGTAATTCTAAAATCCACTGAATTAACATTTTTTAAAATTTTATTGTATATTTAAATGTAATGTAATTATTTTTGGCTCATATTTCCAGATAGTGTTTTTTTTTTCATTTTTATAATAATTTTTAATAAACCAGTCAATTATTTCCATTTTTTTGAAATATTTTTTTTCTTGAGCTTTAAGAGAAATTTCTAATTTTAATTGATTTAAGTACCTGTCTCTTCATTAATTTCGCTTTTATTTAATCAACCAGATTATTACAATGTTCATATAGGTAGAATTTAAAATAAATCATTAAGTTGTTATAATTTACATATAATTTACAATAAAAGCTTGCTGTATTCAATGAACTTCACATCAATCTTTGGCCTCGAATACCCCATCAACAGTGTGGCGGTCGCCCTGGATTCCGGGTTCGGTGGATAACCCTTGAACTCTGGATTGCCGTCATAGCTTATGACCAAGGCTCCAACTTTGTCATAGTTCAGACGGAGGTATCCAAGGCCCTTGATACCGTGGACCGATCCCAAAGCCTTGGGCATAGTCGAACCCTATATGTCTTTGGCCAGAGACTACCTTTCCGACTGCTTCAGTAGTGTTTATGGTAATCCTTCCGTTACTGTGAAATCTGGACGTGGGGTGCTGCAAGGCTGGAGCTTGGGCCCGTTGCTATTTGCTGCCGCCACTTCACCGCAATTTCTACATACCTTCAATCTAACTATAAAGAGTTATGTAGACGACAATGTGTTGTACAAATCATTCGAGACTAAGTACCACGACACTATTTGTAATCAAATTGTACAAGATATTAAGTGGCTAGAATCTTGGTATCAAAATCGTGGAATGAAACTGAACAAGGAAAAATCCAAATCACTGTTCATTTCAAAGAATGCTTCTCAGATCAACACTATCAAAATTTTGGGGCTTATCTTTGATTCACGCCTCCAGTTTAAATAGTCAAACTGATGCCATTATTGTTGCCCTTCACCGAAAGTGTCATTTGATGAGACAACTCCGCTCATTTCTAATGGCATCTGAGTTGCGTCAAATACTACTCTCAAACGTAATTTTTGCACTACATTACAATATTGTAATCTGGGCCAGCACATCAAGAACAAACTTATGCCGTATAAAAGTTGCGTATAACCAAGTTATTCGCACTGCTTTTAAATTAAACGGAACTATGTCTATTACTCGTATCTGTTATCAACTAGTCCGAGTATACGCCATATAGGCCTAGTCATTGAATTGATTAAGGCTCTGTGTTTACCCGAACATCCTGCTGCCTTTGTCAGAGATTGGCTTATTAATAGCTTAGACTACCGACCAACACGACAATTAAAAATTGAAATTTCCTATTTAGTCTCCACGTTTCTCTCAAATCACTTTCCTTATACTGCCATTACACTCTGGAATGAACTGCCTTTGGAAATTCTCCTACGGGTTGTGCCAATTCCACCTGAAAACAACAATATCAGTAGCTCTAATGCTCGATTTCTCATTAGCAAATATTATTTATCCATTCAACTGAACAATGATCAGCCCCAAGCTGACTGACTATTTAGTTTGCCTGTTCTTTTCAATGTATTTTACCTGTATTAACTTCTTGCTCATTCTTATATAGTTATCTTAATTGGCTTTTATATATTGTATATTCCACATTTTGTAACTCTATTCCTCTTGGAATGCGGAACATAAATAAATAAATAAATAAATAAATAAATAAATAAATAAATAAATAAATATTAGCCCATATTTGTAACCTATTTAAACTTACTATAATATTTAATTATTCAGTTTTTTTTATAATCTTTTAAATCTATGCATTACGTCGTAAAATTTTTCTTCCAAAAACTGTAATTTATTATCAAAATGAAAGCAATTTTTATTATTGATTTTTATTGCTTGAAAATGATCTTAAGGTACATCGGAAATTTAAAAGAAATCATTACGAATTTACTTTATAACAAACATAAGAAATGAGTAATAATCTAAAATCCAATATTTTTAATGAAGTTCATAAGAGCTAAGAAGTTGACATGTTTCTTCCGGAGTGTCGAGCCTGGGTGTTTTTGAAATTGGGTGGACCCGAATGGCTTGGCTGCTAAATTTGTACGTTGGACAGGGTAGCCATCAATCATGGGGACCATGTTGAAAAGGGGAGGAATACAGAGATGAAATTTATGTTATTGGAAAAAAAGTAATGTAAGAATGAAACTTAAATAAAGTTCTAATTGCTACTTCCATATCAATTTTAAACAGCATGCATACTTAAACAAATGCTCAGGAATAAGGCGACCAACAGCAAGCAGGGAAACAGGGTCACACAGCTTCATTAATAAAACTTACTCCGAATACAATAGCAAAAAAGAATAATTTATTTCCTTAGTTTCAAGCAAATGATTTCAGTTGTTTCAAGAAGTATCGGAAATAAAGATAAACAAGAAAATTGCGATTTTTTTGAGTACAATAAAAACACAAATGACTTTCATTAATAAGTGTTTATTTATACACTTATAATCATATCTGAATTTAAAGATAGCCATTTTAAGGAACTAATTTTATTAAATTAACAATGTTCATAAAATAGATTTCCCATAAAAGTTTAAATCGTAATGTGAATATTTTTTCACATGAAATACAAAATTTAATCTTTTCCATCTGATTGAATAACTTTAAATAAACGATTTGGCATAGAATTAATAAGATTTGCAAATATTTCTGGTAAAATTTCTAGCTAACAATTACTGACGATTTTTCCAACTCTTTCACAGACGAAAAGTGAAGTTTGCTGGCATACTCCTTTCGTCATACGTTTCCTATAGGGTTAAGATCCGGTCTTCGTGATGGCCATTTCAAAACTTAGATATTATGGTCGCTAAGTCATTTTGAAGCTGATTTTGATGCGTAGATCGAAGCAATGTCATGTTAAAAAATCCAAGATGGTCCACCCAATATTTCCGCAGTTGGAAGGTGCTTGTCTTCTAGTTCTCATAACTCAGGCGGTTACATATTTTGACAATTTCAAATGCAACATTAAAGCAAAGCAATCCTCCACCTTGCTGTCTGTTGTAGAATTCTCGGGATTCTTTCCTCAAATCTTGTCGATAACACTGTTCAACAACAAAAAAAAATCGTGCTGCCGAAGATGTTTCAACGAATTTATATAATATTAAGGGTGCTGATTGCACAGCTGCAAAAATTTTGTTCAGATTGACTCTAGTTCTTGAGATACAGGGTGTTCAAGAAATAAAGCATCAGATTCATTCATAACGTCGTCAATCTATCTACTTTGAATATTCTCTACATTATTTTATGTATTTTATTTTGTATTTGAAATAGTTTTTTGTTACTTGGAATATTATTTTATTGTTGTCTTCTTATTTAAAAATAACTCAGTGAAACTTCCATGTAAGTCGACACTGTTGACACATTCAACCCCACCACATTCAACTCCTGGCGAATATTGCCAGGAGAAACAAAAAAAAATATTACATATTTCGTGAAGCAAGCATATCTGGCATATTTTGGAATGAAACTCTGAGACCAAGATAAGTCTGGGCTTTTCATGTGGTGTTCCTATGGTGAGGAGAAAACCAAGAAATCATCACAGGTGGCCTCAATCGTTAAAAGAAACGTAAATGGGAGTACCTAGATTTGGAATCAGCAAGGCGATTTCTCAAAAAACTAGAACCAATTTGAAAATCTGATATCATATTCGGAATTTGTACAACAAATTTACCATAAAATGACTTTTAATTGGCAGCAAAATGTGTGTTGACCAGTGTAATGTCTTTATTCATCAGATTCGTCAAATTGAACTTGGAATTTAGTCTGTATTCATCACTAAACAACTCCTGGATCCATTCATCTTGCCAGCTCATGTGCCTTCTGGCCCAGTCAAGCCTGGCACTCTCGTGTTTATCTGTTACAGGTTTATTTTCTTCATTGTAATGTCAGAAATATTTGGATTTACTTGCTAGCTGCCTGTGAATAGTTTTCTTTGAGACATTTAATCCTGATTCATGTTGTATTTCTCGAACAGATCTGTTTTGAGAAATCATGCGATCATCTGTACAAGAAGTGACCCTTGGACGACCTGATGGTGTGGAAGATGGATCTTTGAGAAAGTTTATAAATTTTTAATCTCTTTGCCATTTTAACTACTGAAAATTGTTTTCGCTTTGGCATCTTGAAAGCAGCAATTGGTTATGGAAATGAGAGTGGTCTGAAGATATTTTAGTCAAAGCATTGGATAGTTCCATTATTATTAAGTACCGAAAGGTGCTTTATGCTCTCAGTGTGGGGAAACGTGTCTGTCTGTCCGTCCGTAATTCTAACTCTTCCCAGGCTATAACAGGTTTTCAAAATCCGTTTACGTCAGTCGATTAATATGGTTCATGACACGAACCAGTCAGAAAGATGATCGAAATCGGTTCAATAGCACGTGCACAAATGGTACCTTCACGACCCACCTAGCAATTTTCAATGGTAAGAGATAGTAAGTAATATATCAAACAAATCGTAACGACGAGCTATATGCGGCTATTAATTACTATTTTCGCCAATTGATAAATATGATTTGGCGCATGAACCAGTTTGAAGATGGTCGTAATCGATACAATGGCACGTGCTCTAATGGTACCCTTATGACACCCTCAAAATTTTTCAATGATAAGATATAGCAAGTAGTATATCAAACTACTCGAAATGATAAAATAAGAGCGAATAAAACGTTATTATGTGCGTTTTCTCTCGTGCATGCTCAATCGAGTTCATATCCGGAGATCTTGCTGGCCACTCCTTGCGTTAAATATCCTCATTTTGTAGAAAGTAGGGTGGCCTCAATCGTTCAAAGAAAACCATCAGAACTCTGTATTATCGTCCATGAGAATAAAATCTGGACTCATGGCATCTCTGAATCCTCTAACATGAACTTCTAGGGAAACTGTTTCAGTAATACATGTTTTAATGACACCATTGTGGTACCAGTAAAATTTTCGATGCTAAAATATGCCACGTAATATATCAAACTACATATAATGACGTGCCATGAACGAATATAAAAGAGTGATTAATAAGTGCAAAGATGGTCGAGATTTATTCAGGGGTACCTATGCTAATGATATCACAATTGCACCACTGGAAATTTTCACTGCTAAGATATGGCATGTAATATATCAATCGAGTCGAAACGGCCTATTATAGACGAATATATAAGAATAATTACAAAATTTGAAGATGATTGAATTCAAATGGTTCAATGGTACATATTCAAATGATACCGTTATGCTACCATTGACAAATTTAAACGTTAAAATATGAAATGTAATATATCAAACAACTTGTAACGACATGCTATGAATGAATATAAAAGAGTAATTACAAAGTTCGAAGTTGGTTTACATTCATTCGGGATACCTCTGCTAATGATTCCAATATTGTACTACTGGAAATTTTCAATGCTAAGATAGGGCATGTAACATATAAAACAACAAGTAACAACATACCATGAATGCATATATAAGAATAGTTATAAAATTCGTAGGTTATCGAATTTGAAACAACGGAACCTGTTTTAAGGTTTTCAAAAGCAATTCAAAAATTTTGGAATTACCGGGTGTCCCAAAAATGACTGATGGATTTTGAAAATCAATAAAAAAAAGACGGAATGCGATAGATATGTATCGTTTGCAGCCTTATGCTTAGGAAATCGGG
>JAHWFO010050193.1:511587-543958 GCA_023313115.1 Rhysida immarginata
TATCCCACCAAATTTCAAATTTAGTTAACACTTCTACCAAGAGATGGCGCTGCAGGCGATCTGTAACAGGTATAGTTAAAACGAAGTATTTCAGCTCGCCATTCCATAGTTCGTCGTCAAGCTGATAGCATGTGCTGTTGAAAATGTCATTGTTTAGTTTTTTACAACAGTCCTTGCAACATTTTCATACCGGTTTTTATTTTTTTCATAGTTTTCAGCGCCACCTGTGGTGAAAATGTTAACTAAATTCGAAATTTGGTGGGATAAAATTCCCTGATTTCCTAAGCATAAGGCTACAAACGATACATGTCTATCGCATTCCGTCTTTTTTTTATTGATTTTCAAAATCCATCAGTCATTTTTGGGACACCCGGTTTGTTTCAAATAGTTTATGTGCTGGCGATTAGTTTAGCCTTTCGGGACTTGGTTATGTCATTCCTTAATGGTTTATTTAAAAATAAGGCGTGATAATGATTTTTTATATATTACCTAAACTTTTGGAACAACCTATTTAGATAAAATTATTTATTTAACAAATAATTTAGTTAGTAGCATATTGTTAATTTTGGAATATCTTTATTATGATATCAATAATAATCTTATCAACGAAATGGATTATTTTCTTTGATTTATTATGAAAATATTTGGACTTTTCATGTTTATCTAAACTTTTTGGGACACACTCCTATGAGCATACAAGGATGAAGATGCATCTTCAATGTCATTCATGCACTTTTATTTCCCTCGTCTTTATTTGTTATTTTATGTTAGCATAACGGATTCAAAATTAGCAGGGTTTTTTTGGCGTTAATGATCATTAACGAAACAATTTCGACTTAAATGGTTTCTACTTTTTTAACGTGAAAGAAACCTCATTTTTCTGTTGATGTTCCTTCCTTAACTTCCTTCCTTCCTTCCTTTGCCTTATCAATTGGCCTCAGCTGAATTTACGTTCCCAGTAGGGGGCTGCCATCTTTTGTCGGGAGGTTCTTGTGTGCGTGGCCGGCGCCTCTCCAGCTGCTATTTCGGCCAAGGAATCTCCCGCTGTTCACCTCCGCTTCAACCAGCTGAGGAAGGACCATAAAGTTTAAAACTATGTAATATGTATAAAACTTATTTCGCTATTGCTTTAAAGCGACCATGGTCCCAGGGTTCTAATTTTATTGGTCATCTCAAATGCCTTTCGATATGGCGAATTTAGACGCTATTTCACCATCGCATGCGACCTGGACAAACCATAAAAAGGGGTTTTAATAGGAATCTTTATAAATGTAGCTTTTCTATTTGTATAATTTAAAATCGTTTATTATACTCGTAAAGTTCATAAATGTGATCTGAAGAAGACTGGATTATTATTACTTTCACCCCAATGGGCGGGTCTTTATTTTTTTGAGTGGTTTATTATCTTTTAATGGACAACTTCTAAGCAGAAAGTTTTAAATTAATTTCGGTAATAGAAGTTGATATGAATTAGATTCAGTTGGAAAGCCATTTCCCGTTGCAGTTTTTTCCCTGAAGGTGGAGAGAGAGCAGCCAACTTAATCCACTCAATGGAATCGAGGGTTAATTGATTGTCCTGAATATCATAGGCTCTGATTTAACTCATTTGCAAGAAGATATCGTAGAGTCTGACTTTCTTGATTTGCAAATTTTTGGCGTTGCTTCTACAGGGCGTTTCTAAAGAGATGGCTGAAAATTAACGGTATGATTCTACGTCCTAAAATAAACAAAGAGTTCCTCTTCGAAATTAACAGTTAACATTGAGAAAACACATCTTATGTTTTTCTTCCAACGTAATAAACGAAACATTCCTGTAAGTCCCAGTTAATTTCATCAGTTGCTTCGGTCAAATACTTAGGTTTATTGTTATCGCATGATCTTACGTGGGATTTACACTCAGAGTTACTTATAAACAATCTTAGCAAGAAGCAGGGGATTTTCTCTAGATTGCAATTTCTACCTGACTATTGTGGATTCATTCATCACAGTGTTATGGAGTAATTTTCTGGGGCTCTACAACTAAATACAATATACAACGAATCTTAGGCTTCAAAAATGGTTTTTGCGAACATTAGTGAAAGTCCTGAAGTCATTCTCAGTAACACATCCATTTCATGAGCTTCATATTTTAACTATTTATCAAATATCTTGACTCCAGTTATACTCTTTTATCTATAAAATAATAAACTCCGCCTTAATAGTCACTACCCCCCTTGTAATAAACTTAAACCAGGATAGTCATAACTACTATACTAGAAAAGCTCAAGACTTTGCCACTACTAAAGCGGGGATTCCTTCATCGTTGTGTATCATATAGTGGTTTGAAAATATGGTCTACTTTCCTGTGCAATTAAGGTCAACAATTCTCTATAAGTTATTTAGAAAGTTTTTAAAACGCTACTTACTTGCAGAAGAACTTTAACAATAATTTAGATATAACTATTTTAATTTTTATTTGCTTTAAGCACCAACTTAGAATTATAATTTCTATTCATTAAATCTTTAATGAGAAAAGGTTTTTTCTTCATAGCCGCCTAAATTAAAAGCCCAAATTTGATTACCTGATTGTAACTAATTTACAATGAAAATTGTTTTTCTACCATTCATAACGACCAATCAATGTTTAAAGATAATTTTGACTGTTTTTATTAAATTGTAACTAAAACTAATCTTAATTCCCATTAATTGTTATTCTATTGTTTTACTGTTAAAATACGTTATGGAAATATTTTATACAATGTCGATGCTTCATCTAGTACTTTTTTATAGTTTTCTATTTATCTCCACTATAAAAAAGTTTGTTGGTTTGAGAACCTTACTGTTCATTACTGAAAGTTTGTGAATTTATAAAATACCCCAGCTATATATTAATAGATACTAATCCTTATATTTATATATCTATAAATTTTATCTCATATTTATTTTACAGCATTTCATATGTATTTTAAATCTTTGCGGCCACTAAGACCTAACTTGCCGGTCTGTTACCATACCGGTCTTAGTTGGGCTTTGCTGTGTTTAACCTAATAAATAAATAAATAAATAAATAAATAAATAAAAAATATTGAAATCGTAAGTTTATAGGGCTTAAAATGCCCTCAAAGTTTGTTAAAAACTCCGCCTAATTTTCGATGATTGCGGTTATGTAAAGACAAAGATTCTTTTGTTATAAATGAGTCATCCAGGGTTTCTGTAATTCATAAAGCTGTCCAGAAAATATAAAATCACTCAAAATAATTGTTTAGCATCTCAATTTCTCCTTAAGTTAATAAACAAAAAGAAATGCTGTTAATATTTAAACAACTCGCAAAATTTGAGTAGATTTTTAATTCAAGAAAAAGTTCACATTGCACATGTAAAGAAGTTATACACTCAATATTTTTATAATTATGCGTGTTGGCTCTCAAGCATTCTTCTCCATAAGCTCTAGCATTCTCTCATGCATCGTATCCATCTATCGTTATTTTGTCCCAAGCATTCACAATTGCGATTTCAGATCATTCACATGATGATGTCGTTTATTTTGGCCATATATAATCATCACCATCACACTCCATACATTTTCAATGGGGTAATTGAACGTGAGGGCCATGGAATCTCGTCGACCTTTTCTTTTTTCAACCAGTCCATGGTAGATGCCGAAACATGTACTGGAGCATTGTCCTGCTGATATTTCCAGTTTGGGTCACATAGGAGTGGTTTAAATGGTATTAAAAGTTCGTACATCAGTTTTTGATATCTTTTTGAGTTCATCTTGTCATCCACAAACAAAATATCAGCCATGCCTCCTGCTTCAAATGATGTCCAGACCATCACTCCACCCCCAATCTGTTGTCTACTTGGTCTTGTCTTCGGTTGAGTTCATAAATCGTGCTAATTTGAAGAATGTCCGTGAGGACCATCAAGACAGAAACGTTTTTCGTCAGAAAAGACTATTTCATTCCATTTCACAACTTCCTTAGACAATGTAGGTCTGGCTGATGTGAGCTTGAGTTTCGCCTTATATTTTTATGGGTATTTCTACAGTTTGATGGGAAACAGATGACAATAGTGTTTGCAATTTCACAAGTTGACATTTCTTCGCGAGAAGCAAGAACTTAAATTAGCCTAGAATCCCTGGCGTAAGTTTTTGTTGTTGTTGACCTGGTTTTTTTTTTTTCCCTTTTTTGATGACATTTTGAGCAAAAATGTGTGATCGGTGTACTTCGACAGCAATTTGCCTTGTTGATTTTCCTTTGCCATGAAGAAAGTGTATTTTTCTTATTTTTTCCTCTGTTAATGAGTTTCCGCGAGGCATGATGCACAGATGACTTTCTTGCGACGATAAATGATTGGAAATACGCATTGCTTCCTATTTTAATGGAATTTTTAAAGAAATTTGCATATTAAAGTTACAATTTTTATTTAAATCTAAAATTTTTAACCTGAGTTTATATTTTCTTTACACCTGGAAAGTGAACTTTTTGTTTAATTAAAAAAACTAATCAAAAATTTGTGAGTTGTTTAAACGTTACTTCAGAAAAAATTAAGATGCTAAACAGTCACCTCAATAAAAATTTATTCATTATTCTGAGCGAGTTTATATTTTCTTGACAGAGTGTACAAATGAGAGAAAAGAAGCCAGGTAATGTCATTTTGAAATTGCATATGTATTACGTTCAAATGCATCCACGCTTGATAAGAGGATGCAATTAAAGCTTCCTTCCCCGCCTGCTTTTAAATTGACAGTTTTAAGAGAGACATTCTCCCCCGGCCCCATAATCACCCTGAAAAGTTAAACTTGAAACCCAACAACAATCAGCGACGTTTCATTTCAACGACAAATTTTATTTTTTTTAAATTTCTTAAATTCGTTGAGAGTACGTTGTACAATTAGGACTCATGATTAGCATTAATAATTTTTCTTAACAGATTAGCAGGGGTATTGGCGCTGGGTTGTTTCCCACTCCTCGTTCCCGTAGGATAACTTCTTACCCACTCCTCCTCCTCCTTCCTTCCTTCCTTCCTTCCTTCTTCGACATTGCTGAACACGGGATCCACCCTACTATAAATCTGGGCGCCAGTCTTCAGTGCAAGTAATTTACTGCCGTCCATAAGACTAGCTTCATTAAGGACAGGTCCCCCCGTGGGCAAAAAGAGCGGGAGAGCCTCGTCAAAAACCTTCTTCCATCTCTTCAACTCAGCCAATTCCTTCTTTCTTTCTCTCTCTCTCTCTCTCTCTCTCTCTCTCTCTCTACCCCACCTTCACCTCTCTCTCACCTGCCCTCCCTTACTCTCTCCTGCCTCTTTTCCATAAACATAAGGACATAAAAGCCACGGACTTCTTTCGGCCTTATCAGCGCCAACCGTTACACACGTTACATAAAGTATTTCTCATTCCCCAAACAACAACAGCAACAACAACGACAGCTATGGCTATGGCGTAAATCTTTCTTATTACCTTTTATTAGCGCTTGGTAACTATTTAATATGAAAACTGGTCGAAAGGTTAAGCAACAGCAATGCTATATATGCAGGTTGTACAGTTTAAATAAAATCCATAAAAATTTCTATATAAGAAGTAAATGGGGAAGAATATAAAGTTTTTCTGAAAAACGATTACAGCTTTAAGAGGAACGAAACAACAAGGAATAAACTGTTAGAAAATATAACATTGTATTACTTTAATACAAAGCTTTGCTATTAGCAAGAAATCTCAGAATAAAATGACCGTTTAAAAACGCCAATCCAATCAATTAAGTGAGAAAGAACAGGTGCACAAAGCAGAAGAGAAAATAGTAATACAGTATGAAAATTATAAAAATGGACTAAAAATGTATAATATTTGGGAAGGAACTAGGACGCGACACTTAAACTTTAACGTGTTCTTTACTGAAGATCTACGTAAATACTGTAATGCTAAGCAGCGTTGGAATCGTTTGCACTTGTACAAAAAATACTAGTAATGAATGTTATAACACCCTCTTTCGCTTTTCCAATGCATTTCTGACGTTTTACAATTGTTTCAAATCCATCATTGTTTAAAAGTTTTTGTTTTTAAAAGAAAAAATCAAGCCAGATCAGAATGAGCAAGCTATCGTTACCAAAACGAACTTAAAAAGTTTATATCTCCATAAGGCTCAATTTTGAAAGATTGTACCCAGCTGCGTGGAAGTGTGTCGATTTTCATTTAATACCCAAAATTTCCTCTCCGATTATGGCAGCTGATTTCAGGCCGATCACAGTTTTATCGTTTCCGGCTTAGTTACTATGTTGCTAGGTCTTTGTCCGCTTTTATAGATAGATTTCTTCCTTCTGAACAGAATGGATTTAGGATGACCAGGTCCAATGTTACTAATCTTGTAGTCTTCACGTCGTTCTTGGCTAAGAATATGGATTCTAGAATCCAGGTTGACGTAATCTATCTGTACTTTTCGAAAGCGTTTGATAAAGTGAATATTAATATGTTATTGGAGAAACTTAAGGTAATTGGTAGTTCATCTTCGTTATTGGATTGGTTTCGGTCTCTTTTAACTCGTAGCGAAAAATAAGTTTTCCAATGGGAAAGGTCTAATCAAGAGCGGTGTTCCGCAAGGGTCTTCACTGGGGCCAGCGCTTTTCAACGTCTTTTTCGCAGATATTGCCCATTATATTAATCTCGAGAAAATTAGATTTCTCATGTATGCTGACGATCTCAAAATATTTAAAAGTATAAATAATTGGTCTGACTGCATAAGGCTTCAAGACGCAATTAATGCGGTTAGTGGTTGAGCAAGTAGAAACGGACTTACCTTAAATGTTAAAAAATCGTCGTCAATGACCTTTTCAAGGAAAACAGTAAATTTTGTTTTTAATTATTATCTAGATTCCGTACCCCTCACTTCTAGTTCTAAAGTGAAAGATCTAGAAGTGTGCAAAAGACGTGGAATTTGCAAGAGGTTATTAAATTGTTTTGGAAATCTGTTCGCGTTTTTGACCCTGTTCAAGTCTTTGATCCTTTCCAAAATAATGTATGGCATTTGGATTTGGTATTCTAGAAATACCCAAAATTTTAATTTCTCAAGCCATATATTGTTGGTTGAAAATGCCAGCATTTTCGATTTATCAGCTAATTTTCAAAGGTTCATATATACAACATTTTTTAGAATCAATACTGGAAGCAATTGCGTCCCTGATTTGCGATCTAATCTTGTACTCCATCAGTCTACGTCCAATAGATATGATAAGATGCTTTCTTCTGTAATAAAATGGAGAACCAAAATATCGAATAGTGGTCCCTTTTTTAAACGTAAAGTTAACTTTAATGAATTCTCACCTGGACAAAAGGAAGTTATCCTTTCTGCTTTTAGTATTGAGATCTTTTTTTAATTCATCTTGTTCTTTACTTCTTGTTCATCATCAGATTCATTTTATTACTACTCTGATTATCATCGTTAGTCCTTGTCTTTTGCGAACAGATCTTGTCATCATCATTATAGTCGTTGTGTTTATTCAATTTTGTGTTGTCTAAGTAATATTAATTTTGCTATTCGTTTTAGTTCTATCATTTCTTTACTAAATTTTCCTCATTGTTGTTGGTACTAATTAATTTTATTTCTATATTTGTGTATTTTATATATATTTCATTAACCCCGCTTTTGGGGCTCGGCCTGTTGGGGGACAACATCGGGCTATTCCCTCAAGTTTATCCGATCCGGTAGGATACTCCTGTTGTTGCTACGTTATTATTATTATTATTATTATTATTATTATTATTATTATTAGAAATGTTGGCATCCCAAAAAGCATTAAGTATCATTTATATTTTCAAGCATTAACCTATATACGTGTTTCTTGTGATTCGGTTTTCTCGTACGATTTATTAATTTACACGATCATGCCTCCGTTGACATCGCCAAGGTGGACGTACCGCTATCGGAAATTGCGTACGGAATTTTCGATTTTTAACGCATTTAAAGTTCGAATTACACGAAAGAAATTTTTAAATGCGTCACTTTAGAAAAATCAAAGCCAACTAGAAAGACAGGCCAGGGCACTGAAAAGTCACATGACCAAGATAGATCGAGCAACAATCCAATCTTCATTGTTTCCAACAAAGGAAAAAACACTGATTGTTGAAATGCAACTTAGAAACAATGAAGGTTGGATTGTTGCTCGATCTACTTTGGTTATGTGACTTTTAAGTGCCCCGGCCTGTCTTTTTCGTCGGCTACGAGAAAAATCGTGTTAAATTGCATGCAACAAGTCTTTTTTTTTATTTTAAAAATAGTGAGATGAGTCTTTCATTTATTTCAAATATCTCCATATTTTTGTCGGGGAGTGTGTTCTAGCAGGAAAAAAGATTTTGTTTGGTTTAGAAACTGTTTTCGAATAAATCATTTTGTTTCTAAATCGTTTCGTTTTGAACAGTCCGTCGTTTTTGGTTGAATTAAAAAGCGAAAACTTCAATCAACACTTGCTTCCCAACTCAAAAGAAGTTGACCAAGTCTCTGTGATCTTTTACTTTGATTTATGTGTTTAAAAAATTTCTCTTTTGAAAATATTTGTACCAACTTTTCCAACATTATTTCAGCATTATGGTCGCAGATGACGGAAAACTACTCTCTCCTACGTCCTCTCTCCCCGCTCCCTTTAGTAACTTATAAGTTGGTGACGAGTAGAGGCGAAAAGTTGAGAAAGAGAGGATTCGTGCGTATGTGTGTTTTCTGCTTTATGGGCACCCATTTTCGGGCGTTGAAGGTTTCCGACCGGAAGCGCTGTCGCCCGCCAACCACTCCGCTCTGCCTTCGCATTTTCCGTCGCTTCATTGAAAACGCTGCGTACACGTCGGCCTGGGCGCTGCTGCTGTTGCCGTTTCCTGAACATGGACATCAATCGCAAGGACGCAAAGTGTCTCGATCGGTTAGCGCCTCAATTTTCCTGTCCTTCCCATTCCCCTCCCCGACGCTTTTGAATGTTACACGTCGAAATGACCGCCATCTATCGTACAAAACGAAGAAATGAGTCGATTGTAAAATCACGGAAGAAGGCGTGCTTAAAAAGAGTGTGCATGTTTATTGTCAGCGGTTTCAACTGTAATTTTATACTTTATTTAGAACTTTATACGATTGTGCGCTTGTTTTATTATTTATTGAAATTTATTAGGCCAGCCTATCATCAATCAACACCGAACCAGTTGTTTCTGTTAACTACATCTGGTATAATCCATTTAACGATAAAATTTGCTTCCAAACCTTTTAATTTATTTATGTTGCTAGCAGGTTGATTGCTATTTTTACCTTTGCTTCCAGTATTGTGTAAATGCATCAACATTAAACTATTTTAAAGCCCTCTTTGTCTTGCGCTACAGAGATCAGAAAAACTTCCCCTCAAAATTTGTTCTATTAACAGTGGGTTCTTGTGTAATAGGAGAATAATCTAAGAGAAAAATAGTAGTACAGTAAAGAGGCTAATAAATACAGTGCTATTCAAAAAAATAGCGCAGATTACAAACATGTATTTCAAACAAACTGTTAACAAACAGACAGAAACGCGTCCCGCATATCACTGTATAGTGGAAGTTTCAAAGTTCTAACGGCTTGGGAGTGGCATAAAAATTTACAAAAGATTCTTTTTACGTTTACATATGCAATCATCTTCTACAAATTGTTTACGCCATTTGTAAATTTGCTTGTGAACCGACGACGGAATTCACACTTCGCAAAGTGCAGCACACGAAACGACTTCTCCTGCTGCGTAATCATTGTCCTATAACCACAGAACATGTTATTCTGTGCTATAATGGCATTGTGGCATTGAATGAGACTTCTTGGCGAGCTTATAAAACTTTGAACCTTTCTTTATCTACTGATGTACAGGGTATTGCAGATAACTACAGGGCAGTATAACGGGAAGCCTAACCGCCTTATTGCAGGGGCTAGCTCGATATCAAATGATACTTGGGTAATTTTATCAAAAACATGACTGTGGAAACTGCTGGCTGCTGCAGGCCACCTTCATCTCCCTCCCTCCATTCTGCCAATCGACCAATTGTACGCAATGTCTGTATATCTTTTACAATTTATTTGGAAAAAATGTCTGAAATCTGCTCCATCGTTTTGAATACCCTGTACTGGATCTTATTTTCGTTCATTTCTAATCTAAGAGTTAAAAACTGGCTTCTGACATGGACAAACATGAATTTTCTCTTCCCAGATCATTACTTAATCTACTGAATAAGCATATTGGAAAGCTCAACATAAAAGTAGAACTAAATTATTTTATTAACGTGGACCGACCTAATAGTTACAATTTTGAGCGTCTTCCTTCCTTAGACTATAATTCAAAATTTTATTACAAATTTAATAATGTCAGTTCTATTTTTATTTTGAGATTATCCAATTGAATTATTGCTTCGATTTTTATTAATTTGATCATTACTTAATCTTTATTAAGTTTGATTAGCCTATATGTTTTGAAATATATGTCCTTAAAACAGGGTAATAGGTTCAATTAGTTCGTGAAATGATCACCAGAGTTCTCCACTGCCGTTTTTGCTATTATTGTTAAGTAATTCGTAATCGATAAATTGGTCAAGTATCCTTCTAGAATGAGTACAAACTAATTTCAATTTAGAAATGTTTGATTCTTCTAAATTAACTTAAATACATGTTTCTAAAGATTAATGAAATCTGGTATTGTACGATCAAAATTTCTGGGACTGGTTGCGCATCTCCCCAACAAATGGCACCACAAGTGCACAAATACAGTAAATTATAGCCCTAACATTCTTGAAAATTGCATACATGAATGAGGAGCACTAATCGTTTGCTAAAGTAGGTCGTTTTACGCAGTTCCAATCGCGACAATTCTATTGAAAATTCATGTATAAGTTGATTTTGAACCTGTTTCAAAAAGATCTCTGAAAAGGTTTTCATTCAAGCATTAGTCGTCTTTTTATTGTTTACCATAAGTTAATCTGGTGATTGTTTACCGTAAGTTAACCTGGTGATTGTTTACTATAATTTACCTGGTGATTGTTTACCATAAGGTAACCTGGTGATTGTTTGCTATAACATAACCTGGTGATTGTTTACCATAACTTAACCTATGGATTATTTACCAATAACTTAACCTGGTGATTATTTACTATATTTAACCTGGTGATTGTTTTCCATATGTTAACCTTGTTATTGTTTACCATATGTCAACCTGGTGATTGTTTACAATAAGTTAACCTGGTGATTGTTTCCCATAACTTAACCTGGTGATTGTTTGCCATAACAACCTGGTGATTGTTTGCCATACCATAACCTGGTGATTGTTTATCATAACATAACCTGGTGATTGTTTACCGTATGTTAACCTGCATCTTCTCTGAACAGTAATCGGTAAACTGCGCTTTCTTAACGCTAAACGCCATCTTTTGTTCTGTCGATGCCAGTGTCCCCTGTGAGCAATTTCTGCAGTAAACTAATACTTTTAGAGTTCCTATATAATGATACATGAATATGTTATTACGTTTAAAAGTTGTTGAATGTTAGTTTGGTAGAAATCTTTTATGCGTGTCTGCTTACGTTTCCTGGCACTGAAATTTCATGGAACAGAAGTAAATTCGTTTAGGCGAAAATGTCCAGCTGTTCACCGTAGACCTCAATGCTGCAAAGTAACAAAATAGAAAAAAGCTAATGGCGGTTAGAACCTTTTAAAATCTTCTTATGTTAAGAAATAGGAGAGTCGTGATCGAAAACACGGAGCCGCACTTCCCAAATTTTTGCGTATGCTTGTTTCAGAAAAAAAAGAAAAAAGAAAGCCAAAACATTCTGAGTCAATCTTCATTAATCATAATTTGAGTTTATTAGCTGCATAAAAATCTTTTTTCCTCGCTAAGGATCGCTTGGAATGAATATCTGGAGCAAGGAAAGCAAAACAAGTTGGTGATGATAAAGTTTGTGAAACACGTGAAATGCCTCCTAGAATCGTATTAAGAGACGAGCCTTTGATTCGCCCTTAATCTATTCGTCTGACAGTGGAAGAAATCATCCCCTCTCTCACTCTCTCTTTTTAATTTTTTTTCTTCTTTTTTCCTTCATGGTTCCTCCACACCCCCGTATGCTCTCTTTCTTTTTTATCTTCACTTTGCCTATATTTTCTCTTCCCCAGTCTTTCTATTTCTTGCTTTTCTAGTGCGTCTATCGCTTTTGAGAGTTATGGTCTCGCGGCCAGGCATTCGTCGTGGAAGCGAGGAGCGTCTGTCTCGGCAACCCCGTTCCCTCCCGTATTTATGGGGTGCGAGCGAGATGTGAGGAGAGCAGCGCGAGGAGATCATAACACGGGGCGATAAATCTGAACTTGCCGAAAAGAGTATGTGTATGTGTGTGTGTGTATATATGTGAGACGACACAGGGAACCATGAGTGAAAGAGAGAGAGAGAGAGAGAGAGAGAGAGAGAGAGAGAGAGAAAAGGGAGGGGTATAGGGTGGTGGTGGTAGTGAGGGAAACCTCGTTACAAAAATAGCGGATTCTCTGACGCATGCGCATAATGAATCTATCGGAATGAACGGAGGCGATCCACAAGAGCGAAACGTGGTGGCACTTTGCGCGAAGAGATGATCACTCTCGGGAAAAGGCTTTTATGGGGCTACTTTTTTTTAAGTTGACGTTATAAAGTTTGCACGACGTGATATTTTTATCATTTGTAAAATGAATTTAAACTGGTTAAATCAAAATAAAGATTTTAGGTTAATAAAAATGGTTTACTGGATTCTGTTTTAATTAAGTGCTCAAGTTAAAAATTAATTCAAATAATGAGCGCACGTATTACTACACTGGCCAACACAAGTTTTATTGTCAACAGTTTTATGACTTTTTTAAATTTAATTTTGGGTTGCTGATTTCAAAAATGACACCAGTTTACCTCTTTCACATCAAAATAGGCTAAATATGCTTTTTTGACAAAGACTGATGTTAGTCCTCAACTTCCATGGAGTGTACGCTCCACAAATATAACAGAAGAATACATCAGGAGTGTGGAAGCACTTTCGACGAAAATAATTTTTTGAATGCCAGAATTTTCGAGGTTCACTGATCTCAAAAACAAGAGCCAATCGAACAAAACCAATGTCATTTTTCGTTTCTGCACACAAGCATTACCCGGAAATTGTTGAAACGCCCTTGAGAATCCCCCCCCCAAATTTTTTTTGTTGAACAGTGCTATACATACAGGGTGTCTCAAAGGGAGACCCTGTATAATTTAGCAAGTTACTGATTGTAATTGTACAGAGTGTCCAAAATTGATGTCTACACTCTTTGAAACGTTCTAACTCAGCAACGAAATGAGGTAGAAATATAAGGTTTGTTGTATTTTATTTCTTAAACTTCCTTAAGCCCGTACATGTTCAAAATGTCCACCTTCTGCCACAGTACACTCCCAACACCGACGTCGAACAGAGCGACATACCGATTGGATTGTAGCTAATGGAACACGTATCACTGATGGAATGATCAATATGATATCTTATTTCCGTCAGGGTTTGTGGCGTACACCGTGTTCATTAAAGTTCCCCAAAGGTAGAAATCGAGAGGGGTTAAATCGGGAGATCGAGGCGAGAACTCCGTAGCTCTTCCTCTTCGTCCTATCCATCTATGATTGAATGTGTGATCGAGGAAAGTTCTCACATCTACATGAAAATGAAGTTGATCCCCATCTTGTTGGAAGTAAACCTCATTTCCATTCTCGAAGAGATCATTAAGACGTGGAATCATTTGTAGGTAAGTCTGACATTTGTAGGTAAGTCTGAGTTCCAACATTTGTAGGTAAGTCTGACCCGTGACAGTAAGTTCGAAAGAGTACGGCTCAATTAATCCTCTGGAGGACAGACTACATCACACCATGCTTTTCCAGCCGCCGTCTGGATCATACACAACAAACCTTATATTTCTATCTCATTTCGTTACTGAGCTATAACGTTTCAAAGAGTGTATACATCACTTTGGGCTAGGGGGCTTTCGCAGGGCAAGCCAGCTCTTGAAGTTAAGCATCGCCTAGCACGGCTAGGCACTGGATAGGTGACCATTTAGTGACGCGAGATCTCCCCCCCCCCCACCCGTCCTCGTGCTTCGGAGGGCACGTTAAGCCGTCGGTTTCAGCTGCTACTGCCACCGTATAGCAATCGTAAAGAGCTGGCAGAAGCTGCTACTGCCTGCTGCTACTCTTTCTTCAAACTGATTGCACGCTACGACAAATGTCTCGATGTCGGTGGCGACTATGTCGAAAAATAGTGTAAGGTGTATAGTTCATGATGCCATGGGATATTTTTTTGGGGGGCAATAAAGTTTCCTAGTGAAAAAAAATGACGAAACTTACTTTCGGAACAACCCTCGTACCTTACCATAGGCATGTCTTACTTCACTGTCTATTTTGGTTTTGTTTGGCTCACTGAGATCGGAGTTATGGGGGTGAGATTTAGAGTGGATCAAGTGATCTACTTGGCTTTTAGGTATGTAAAGGAGTGAAATTTGATATGCAGATTCTTCTAGGGAAGATCTACATTATTATGAAATTTAGGCCAAATTTTCCCAGTGGGGTCGGAGTTCCAGGGGTGGCAGTCACTTGGTCTTAGAAGAGTATTGAACAGTAATAAATATGTTGAAGAAATCTTGACGAAAGAAATGGAAGAATTGAAGATGTTGAAGAAATGTAATATAACTGTTCTGATATTAAAATGACGATGGGTGAATATCTTTTTTGATGTTTTTTGATGAAATAAAGTCAAATAAAATAAAAATTCAATAACGTTTTCTAGTCTATCCAGATTTATCTTCAGTTGGAATTTTTAAAAATTAAATTAGATAAAGAATTAGATTTTTTTAAAATTGAATAATGAGATGAAGAGTGAAAGTTAATAACTTCTAATAATAAGTGAACCACATCTCATACATATCAACAATAAATGGAATATAATTGGTGAACTGTATATTTTAATTAATTTTATCTACTTTTCATATTATGGTTTATGAAGAAGAATGTTCATAAGTTAATTTGTTAATATAAACTATTCCTCCTTTTCTACTCAGACTAGATTATTCGTTCGCATCCCTATACCACATATTTTGAAGGCGACAAAATCAATTTGGATGAGTAAACCAATTTAATTCCGGTATTTATTTGAAGGAAGGTATGTTTTAATAGCTAAACACTTTAAGTATATTGCTAACTCTACCTGGACTTAAGTTTTTCTCAATTTTACACTTAGAAGCGGTCGTAAAATGTTTAGAAGCTAAAGTGGGCGTTTTTGATTTATTGTGAAGAAGTTATTAATATAAAAAAAAACCTTCGACAGTATACATATTTATAGTCTGTTATTAACGAAACTTTTAAGAGCCACTTATATCAAAACGATTTTGAAGTTGTTTCGCTTGGAGTGGCAGGTGATGGTGCCTTTTGGAACCCCGTCCACCTGACCACTCGAGATTGAATAAAATACGCTTGTTTCCTCCCTCGTTCTTTTTTTCCCCCTTTTATTTTATTAAACACTTCTTTCTTTCACAACCAAGGTGTCCATTAAATGAACGAGAGAGAGAGGCTTAATGAGTCTTCGAATTAATGTCGCTATTTGAATTTCTTTTCTGTTTTCAAGTTTGTTTTTTTTTTCCTCTTTATCTTTCTTTGTTTATTTGTTAATTTTTTTTTATTTTGCCACGAATTGATGAAAACATCTTTAAATAAATTTCAATTATTGTTCTTTTTTTTTCTCAGATTGAAAGAAAGATGTTGTTGCTTGGGGAAAAAAATGCAAACATGTCATTAATTATGTTGTTAAAGAGATAGTCTGAACAGATAAATATAAATAAATGAGGATTCAACAAAAACCACGAATGATGTTGTACTGCTATTTTATTCGTTGTAGAATAAAAATCTTTAATTTTTTTTTCTCTCTACTTTGAATATAGTAATTAAGATTTTTTAACCCTTTTTCTGAGACATCCAATGTTGTTGTTGTCGTGCTAATAAATTTTAGAAACTGTGCAAAAACGAGTGCTCTTGCTCCTCCTTATCAGTCGAACACGTCGACGGCCCCGCACCTGATTGGTCAAACACGTCAACGAATTTAAATCGAAAAATTAAAATTTTGACAAATAAGACATCTTCAGGTTTTCGAGAATCCATTCCTAGATTTTTATAGCCAAATATTGATTAGAAATTAAGATATTATTAATTTTATTTGCTTCGGTATTTGTTTCTCAGGAAACTTTCAACTTAGGTAATTTTCTCAGATTTCTTAATTTCACAATAACAGCATCATTCGTGGCGTAGGGGAAAGTGCCCGAATATCGGATATTTTTGTTAAATTAGTATAACTTTTTTATTATACAGCTACACATATTTAAAAAAAAATCACTAAAGTACAAAATCCTTACTAATGGCAAAAATGGTTAATTTCTTTCAAATATATCGTGAGGAAAAAAATGGAAACTTAACAAGTGCATTTTTTAGAGTTCTTCAAAGAAGGTTTTTAATTCCGGATAGTATGAAAATTAAAAATTAATAAGAAAATTGAAATTTCTGGACTAAATGAGATTTTTTGCAGTTCTGGTTCCAGTATATTAAAAAAAGAAATCTTCTTTTTCCTTACAAAATTCCTTAGCTTTGGCCAAAGACGTTGCTTCTGGTGTTCTGAGGCTAAGGGAAGAATTCCGCTTTAAAAAGTTCCTCAGCCATTTCTTTCCTGCAGCTCCTTTTGAAAATGGAAATGGGTGCTTGATGTTGTTCATCACAGCTAATTGTACAGAAAGTTGTTTGATATCACATGCTCTCAACCCAAAATATCTACTTTCCACGATTTTGCAGTAATCAACCAACTGGTCTTTTAGATCATTTCCTAAAGTACTTTTTGCCTATTTTTCTGTGAATCAGAGATGTCCACAAATGTATTTTTTACATAATCTTCAAGGGTTGATTTGGGCACATTGTAAGTCTTTGATGCTTTCAAATATCCCATTTTTCTGTTTCACTGCATTGACAGCTTCTATTATTGACTCTGGATACCACTGCTTCCTGTGCTATGCATTCTTCAACGATCACATGTATCTAAAAAAATTAATCTACTATGAGAAAAAGTGAAGCCTAATTTCGGATATCTGATTTTTGGGACCCAATGACAATCCGAATAATAAGAGCTATCCATTTGAAAAAACAAATCCTTAGGACGCGAGAAAAACATAATGTACAAAGCAAGGCTATGCCACATTTAAAAGTTTGAAATGTGCACTTCAAAACTACATAGTATAGTTATTTACGATAATTGCTTACATTTGGCAGATGTCTTCATAGAATTTGGCGATTCCAAGTTTTGTGAACATACGATTGCTACCTTCTTTTGCTAGCAGCCATTATAGCATGACGCAATCGCTAAGGTACTATATAAGAGGCTGCTAGAGAACATTCGAAGTAATTTGAACATTCACCAGCAGAATCCAGCACTTAACTTATTCAAACCCTGCCTATCCGATAATCAGCAATCATCCAATAATCAGGCACTTTCCCCTAATATCTTTTCAAAAAATAAACCTACCATGAATTTTTTTTTATATTTTCTTACATGTTTCAAGAAAATAATGAACTAGAACCATTATTCAAAAATTCAAAATTTTTTAGTGCACAAGTAAACTTTTTGGGGCAGCAGCCCTATGGAGGCAGAGTCTATGCATGTGTATTGAAAAATATTGGAGTTGTGGAATTCTGACTTCGGATTCTTAAAGACCATTAAAAAGTAGAATAGGAATGTCTACTGTAAGACTCACTCTCTCTCTTTTTGTCTTCATCGATAAAACTGGGTTCAAAGCTTTAAAAGTTCCACACTTTCAGGGCCCCTATCTCCTAAACGATTGGATCAATTGAAAAAACACCAAGAATTAGTGTTGAGCGATACCCGATACTCGATACTTCGTTTGAAGTATCGAGTATCACATGATATTTCTCAGATTCCTTAATTCAGGGCTGATTTTTTTAGTTCACTTTTTTTAAGATTTAAATAACAAAATCCTCTACCTTTAAATAATTCTTTAATGCAATACATGAGAGAGAAATTTTTGAATGCAGAAGACAACAGTATTTTGGCACTTTCAACTATCGTTGATCCAAGATTAAAAATTTCAGGATTTAAAACAAAACAAAGCAGCGATAGAGCTATAAATTTGTTAAAAATGAGTTATCAAATTTACTTCCTAATATTAATTTAGTCACCAACAACAACGAATGTCATAATGAAAATGATTTTCCTATGAATGATGATAATATTTGGGTTGAATTAGATAGAGAGATTGAAATGGCAACTAAAAGCACTGATAACAAAATTAATATAGAAAATGTTATTCAGAATCACATTGTAGATGCATAAATTTTTTAAAATATTGGCAGGTTCAATAAGAAAATATTATATCACAGCTACCACTAAAATATTATGTGTTAGTGCAATGTCTATGTCTTCTCAACGTGCATTTAGTAAAGCTGAAGAGTTAATCTCAAAAAAGAGGTCAAGATTAAACCCAAAAAATGTAGATAAATTTGTATTCATAAACTCCATGTTTAAAATGAATGAGGATAAATAAAACTGTAATGTAAAACTAATGTCTTTTTTTTTTTTTTTTTATCGAGTATCGGTAATTGGTATCGAGTGGGTATCGGTGGTATCGAGTACTTTGAGTATCGCTCAACACTACCAAGAATAAAACATTTCTTGAATATCGTGTACACTCTGAATATATCATTAAAAATTGGGGTTCCTATTTAAGATTTCAAAGTTACCCCTCCCCCCTCACAAGGGGGGGGGGGGTAATTTTTTAACTAATGAATTTCCCCCGCGAAATAATTCACTTTTGATTTTTGGACAATTTTTCTTGCAATGCTTAGTTTCCGAGATATTCAGTTGTCTCAAGATAAATGCCTCACCCTGTATAAGTATTAAGTTTTGGCGCATTATGTACTTATAGTTGAAAAACGTAAAACTTTCCATTTGCATAAAAACTAGAGCCAATTGAAAAATGTCATCCTTATATTTGAATTCAGCATATAAAATTCATTAAGAAATGGGACATTTCATTTCCGAAACTGAAAAAAAGTTGAAAATTTGCAGAACTGTTTTGTTTCATCATAATTTTGACAAGAAATTTAGACTAATTAAGGCTTCTTTTAACACAAAAAAGACCCGTTTTAATAAAATAGCTCATCAATTAAGATTTTTTAAAGTTAATTTATATTTAAACTCATAAAAATCATATAATAGTGATGACAGTTTTTTCTCAGTTTTTCCATTTTGCCTTTTTTGACGAAGGTGCTAATCAGCAGATGGATGATACGAGTTAAATCTATCGCTTTTGCCGACTCCATAATTTGGATTCCATAACGAGTTCAAAACAGCAGCAGCGCTTTCACCAATTCCGAAAGCTGCATTTTATGGTCTTCGTCTGTTTTGCATTCTCTATAAAAAATTTATTCGCATTCTGAATGACTTTTATTATGCAGATTATTAATTGACCTCTCTTTTTTTTTCCCCTTCAAACATCCGTCAACTATATCCTTCACCCTTCTTTAAATCTTAAATTTGCATAGAGAAGCTGTCACTCGGGACAGACGTGTGTCTGTTTTTATTTCACACTGAGAAAGAAAGAAAGAAAGAAGGGTTTACTTTTGGTGCACATTAATTGAGGTGATGACTGCCACTCGTGTAGGTCTCCCGCTGTTGATCTGAGCCGTTAATAGGTTGTGAAGACGCCAACCTTAGAAACACCGTGACTTACACGGAGATGGTGGAGAGAAAATTGTCATCAATCAAACCCTGCTCGCTCTCAAGTCTCATTCATTTTAAACATGACGCGAGTTTTCACGTAAAGACCGCCTAATAACGTTTTTTTAAGACCAATTAATGGACTTAAGGTCAAAATTATATTTCTTAATGAGGCAACCTTAATTTTATTTCTCGTCAACATCGCGAATGTATGAATATAGCGTTTGGGTTAAAGTCTCTTAATACCCCTACACTATTCCTATAGATGGCTGTATACATGCAATATTTTATTTCACTTTGGAAGTATTTTTGTAAATTATATTTGAATTGAAGATGAGATTTAATCAATTACTTTCTATTAATTTAATGAGGCAAAAAAACTTAAATAAATAAATAAATAATAATGATGATGAAAATTACTTTTCAAGTCCTTGATTGTTCTGATCTCAGATGATGTCCAATATTGATGTGAAGATTCTCTGATAATTTCTATGGCGTTTTTTTTTCAGACACTTTTCATGAATTTTGAACATATTTTAAAGTTGAATTTAAAATTGATTTGCTATTGAATTTGAATTTATTCAAATAGATGTTGGAATTACACGATGGAAAAATCTTAAAATGTTTTCATGAGATGTCTTTTTCTATCTTCAGTTAAATTCTTTTAAATAATTAAACCGTTTTGAAAATGAGGGGCTGAGTGGAAAAGAGGCACATGCCACTTATTAATGAATATTGAGGTTTTGTTAAAAAGACAGTTCCAGCCATGTAGTGGCATGTGCCTATTTCCCAATACCGTGTGTCTCAAAAGTCGCGTGCCATATGAAAAGTTTATGAATGTTGGCTTTATGTTCACACGGTTTCGCAAGCTTATCGTTCATGTTCAAAATGTGCACCATGCACTCGAAGACAATGTCTCACAGGATCCAAATTGTCTTCTGTCACGCGTAACCCTGGTGGGCTTGGGAATATCAGGGTGCCGGCGATGAAATTCGTCTACAGCTTCTCGAAATGTTCTGTGGTGATCTCCACAAAGAAGTGCTCCGGTGTCAGCAATATTCCTCTACTTCACTATTTCATCGACAAAATCAAAGCAACCAATTAATCCATTTGGCACGTGACTTTTGAGACACACGGTATAAGCATTCTGAATATCTACGAGGGGCGATTGATAAATGAGGTCTCCATGGCTGTAACTTTTTTATTTGTTAACCGATTTTCAAAATTCTTTTTGTATCTTATACTCACATTTGTCCTCTATGTAAAGCACTATTCACTTTTCGACATGGTCCCCATCCCTTTCGATATTAGACGTTTTGTCGAATATCTAGAAAAATACTTGACGAATTATCCTGAAGTTTCAGGGGTGTAAAAAGGATGTTACACCTCATATCTTTCAGCGAAGGTTTTCTCCCGAAGGCAAATAGGGGACCAGCAAAGAAGTGAACCAAAATAATAATGTTTGGAATCATCCTGTAAAAAATAATGCTTGAAATGCATTGTAGCTGTAGCATATGCTTAAGAGGCTTGTTTTACTTTTCTGTGTTCATTTGTATGAGAATAGCACGTATATTCATGGAGATAGAAAGGTTTCTTTTAAAAGGTCCAAATGTTTTGGTAAGTTTTTTGTTTATAACACGCAAGAATTTCAACCCAATGCAATGCCATTTACAGAAAACTTGACAAACTACAGTACAGATAACACCCTGCAATCAGAATAAAAAAATATTAAATATTTGATGAAATATGAGCATTTTTACTAAATAATGTTTAACTGCGCATGCGTTACCAAATTTCTTTTGCATAATTTATTAGCCAAATGTATAGAGCTACTCTTTAAAAAGCCCAAGCAAATATTGTGAAAGTTGAGAAAGATATCGCCGATAGAATGAGTTGAATTTCAGTTGCTGTCAAAAATAAACAAAACGATAAGGGGCTTTCTCCAAACTTTTATTTTTGAATCGGACACCAATATCAACTTCTTCTCCTTACGCTGACATGAAAAAATATTGACTTCATATTGACTTCATATCTCTATGAATACACGTGCTATTCTCATACAAATGAACACAGAAAAGTAAAATAAGCCTCTTAAGCATATGCTACAGCTACAATGCATTTCAAACATTATTTTTTTTGATTCACTTCTTTGCAGGTCCCCTATTTGCCTTCGGGAGAAAACCTTCGCTGAAATATATCAGGTGTAACATCCTTTTTACACCCCTGAAATTTCAGGATAATTCGTCAAGTATTTTTCTAGATATTCGACAAAACGTCTAAAATCGAAAGTGTCCGGTCATTAATGGCAGTATATTTATTATGTTTTGGGACATTTAATTTATTATCTTCTGTTTCAGCTAAATTTCATTAATTTATTTGTTGGTTTAAGGGTAAGGATGATTCCCGACTTGCTGCTCTGCCGATTGAGCTGCTTAGTGGCTTCCTGGAGGTCCAATTGGAGACCTTGTAACAACATGGCGGTTCATATCCACGGTAGCTCAATTGTTAAGAGCTATGCCAGCGATAGGCATGATCCCTGGTTCGAGTCTAGGTCGTGAAATTTTTCCTTCCCATTCCTATTTGTTATTGTGATATGTTAGAAGTTTCTTTAGTTGATTTATTATCTTCTGTTTCTGTTATTGAGATCTTTTAATCGTATTGCCTTTCATGTTTTTTGATCCGTGGTATTAACATTTCTTTTCGTTTTTCCGGTAAAACTGTAGGTATAGGGTGTTGCAAAAATATACAGGACAATATTGCTGGGTAGCCTATCCTCTCGCTTCAGGGGCCGCTTCATAATATGATAATTGGGAAATTTTATTTTGTTAACCCAGTTACGCCGAAATTGGTAAAAATAGAAATTGAGACTTCAAATCTTAAATTTATATTCGGTAGCATGTAAAGACATAAAAAATAATTTACAAAGACATTAAAAATTACAAGAATATAATTAAAAAGGGGCTTGTCCACTTTCCTGGCAATAATTTTCACACCTCGTAGAAACGGACTTCATTGTTGACTAGGCACTTGTTTAAAAGGTGACAATATGAAAAGATAACGATGAAAAATTTTGAATTTTGAAGGTCTTGAAGAATTTGAATTTTGAAATTAAGGTTCGAAAAGTTCACAATAAAAATTTCGCTGAAATGAAACTGCAGTCCAATAAATAGCCAATTATTTCATGACCTTAAAAATTAAACATGCTCCATGATAACTTAAATTCACTTAACAAGAAAACTAAGTAGTGACGTCAGTTCCTGGCCCGTTGCCTAGCGATTCCAAACTTAGATTTTATTTAAAATTTTATGCTGTCGTCCATAGATGTAATTTTTTTATGTCCTTATAAATTATTTTTTATGTCTTTACATGCTACAGAATATAAATTTAAGATATGAAGTCTCAATTTCCATTTTTACCACTTTCGGCGTAAATGGGTTAACAAAATAAAATTTCCCAATTATCATTTTATGAAGCGGCCCCTGAAGCGAAAGGATAGGCTACCCAGCAGCACTGTCCTGTATATTTTTGCAACACCCTGTATACTGTTTACAAGGTATCTTATGCCAAGTGTTTTTAATTTGCCAATTTTTGCTATTGATTTTGCATACTTCCTGAAAATGTTTTAAGATTTTCCAATCATCTAATTCCAACATCTATTTTGAATAAATTCAAATTCAACTTCAAATCAATTATAAATTCAACTTTAAAATCAGTTCAAAATTCCTGGAAAGGGTCTGTAAAATAATCCTCATAGAAATAATCTTGGAAATCATTAGTGAAATCTCCACATCAATATTGGACAACATCTGAGAACAGAATATCAAGGACTCAAAGATTTTGACTAAAATTAAAAAAAACAAATAAAAAATAGCTCATGGCTGATCAATGTGAATAAAGAGCCAATCTAATAATTATCTAGCGAGGCTAACGAGAAAAACGTAATAATGTAACTCAACTTTACTGCAGTTGTATGCTTTTGACCGTTCTTCAATTGCTAGAATTTTAAATTTAAGTTTGATATGCCTGAAGATTGTGTAAGATATCGAAACGCGTACCAATTTATTAAATCATGTAAAATCTATGTATTGTTGCTACAGTTAATAAATGTAATTATTTAAATTGAGCAACAGCACTTATTATGGAAGATTTTTCTACCTACTTGAAATAATCTTTTAAATTATGAATCGACTCTTAGCGATTTTCTCTTTAAGCTCTTCACTTTCTTTAATCATATCATCTGAGCTTTGCTTTAGATTCATATCGATTTCCATACACGACTCTGTAATATCATTCCAATAATTTCGTTTTAAAACATCTTATTTCGCTAATGCCTAAATTGAATCAACAAATGCCTCAAGTTCTCTTAAGTGTAAAGTCGCAGAAAGTTGCCTTTCGGCTTATCTGATTACAGTTTAAACTTGTCCATTTATTTTAATGCAACCAGATAACTTCTTTAGAACATCTTCATCCTTTGTGTTATTGCTCTTAATGGGAATTATCTTAAAGACTTAAAATTATTGGCAAATTTTCTCATTTCTTGGTCACCTTAACTTAGCAAGATTGATATCGTTGAGGTTTACAAAACCTTTTCAGTTTTTTTTTCTTAAAGAAAGACTCCAGATAAGAAAGTTGTTTTCGAGAACGGCCTTAGTGATTCTTATTGAGTTACCCTGTGTTCATTAAGAGCATTAGTTTTCCCATTTAATAACTAGTTTTCCAAATTAATCATGTACAGGGTGGTTATGAAATAAGTTCGCCTACTCAGAGCCCTCTAGAGCCCAATCGAATGAATCGATTGTGATGCAAATTGAAATGTAGGCTATTCAGACCATGGGGAGAGAATTCCGGAAAGAAAAAATTAGTGCAAATTTTCACCACCAGGTGAAAATTTGGCTCTGTGGAATGACAACTATTTTAAACAAGCAGGCAAGGTTTTTGTTTGATTACAGCATAGGTTCAATATGTCCGCCCCCTGCGTCAATGACATGCTGGAAGCGTAGCACAGCATCATCAATTGTTGCATGAAGCGTTTCCCGGGGACTGTCTGAGACATGTCGTCTAATGCTGGCTTTCAGCTCAGGCACAGTCCGTACGCTTTGTTGATAGACCCGATCTTTCAAATATCCCCAGAGCCAAAAATCGCACGGGTTCAAATCCGGAGAACGTGGAGGCCACGCATCTGGAAAACTTCTAGAGATCACACGATCATCTCCAAAGTTGACACGAACCAGTTCCTTCACTCGTCGACCAATAGGAGGAGGTGCTCCATCTTGCATGAAGACAGTGGTTTCCAAGCATCGTCGTTCTCGCAAGGCAGGATTCACATGCTGCGCAAGAAGTTCACAATACCGTGCACTTGTCATAGAACATCTTACAGGACCTCGTTGTGTCACTTCCTCAAAGAAAAAGGGGCCTAGAATGAAATCAGCGGTGAATTCACCCCATACAGTCACCTGTTCAGAATGCAATGGCTTTTCATGCACGACATGGAGGAGCGAGGCACCCAATATGTGGCAGTTCTGCGTATTCACCGTTCCTTATAGCGTGAACAGGTCATCAACAATCATCCTCTCCAAAAAGCGATCAGCAAAGTCAGCGCGTTGAGTGGGATCTTCAGGTTATAGCTGTTTTGCCAGATGAATCTTGCATGGGGTACCAATGCAGAATGGATCGCAAGACCTTTCGTACCGTGGACCATGGGATGGACAATTCGCGTGCTGTTGCTCGAGCACTTGTTGCAGAATGTTGAGAGGAGGAAGCTCTGACAACCAATGCAACAGCCAAGTCCTCAACAACTTCGTCTGCTATCTTGTGCCGTCCTCTTTCTGGTGCGACAGCCAATTCGCCGGTCGATTCAAATTTCTTTATCATTTTTTGCAACCCAGTATCTGACATGGGCCCTTTTCGCAGTCCTTTTGGACGACGACATGCTCGCACTGGAGCTGGACTGCTGCTATCATTCTGGTAAAACAACTTTACCAACAGTGCGCGTTCTTTCTTGCTTAAAACCATAATCTTTCTTGCTTAAAATCTCCATTTGTCATTCCACAGCGCCTGGTGGTGAAAATTTCCACCAATTTTTTTCTTTCCGGAATTCTCGCCCCCATTGTCTGAATAGCCTACTTTCTAATTTATATCACAATCGGTTCATTCGATTGGGCTCTAGAGGGCTCTGAGTAGGCGAACTTATTTTATAACCACCCTGTACAGTGTGTTGCAGATAACTACAGGGCAGCATAACGGGAAGCCTACCCGCTCGATTGCAGGGGCCGGCTCGACATCAAATGATAATTGGGTAATTTTATCAAAAACATGACGTTTTGACGTTCATCCCTGTGGAATCTGCTGGCTGCATCTGTATCTCCTCTAAACAATGATGTGTGCTGTTCCTGTGCTTGTTTAAAATGAATAAGAAAACTGAAAATTCTACCACAAGCGAAGTGAGAACTGATTCAATTCCTGAAAACAAAATAACACGATCCTGGGAGATTCATCTTCCAATCATGATGACCATTTTCAATAGTATTTGTTGGATTTTATTCTCCAGACCTTTAAAATTTTACTGAACAGATAGCAGGAAGAAATAGCTTCCACAGTAACTATAGGGCGAGCCAAAAGTGACTGGACATAGCTGTATTTCGGAAATGGTGTGTAAAATGAATGACGTGAGCGTGCTACCAGGAAATAGGATAGGTGATTTTATTAATGGATCAACAATACATGGATAGCGAAATGCGTTTAATGGGGTCCATGATGAAGTAGAACCAGTTGGCTGTCTGTCATTATGGATGATTCGCTGCGTTCTGTCGATGAATTCATCAAACTTCCACCTTTTCGCGAAACTTGAAGGATTCTTGGGGAAGAAAACGCTTTGCTAAAGAAGATAAGGAAGAGGTGAAGGACGCAGCCACTTGATTTCTGCTCAGACGTATAGTGGCGATGTGATTAACGTGGAATCAGGAGTGATTACGCGAACAATTGCATGAAATAAAAAATAAAATGAAAAAATTTTGTTCAGAAATCTTATAATTACTTCATAGCACAATCCAACGATGAATTTGCTTATTCTTGTGGGGCTTTTTTGTGTGTGCTGAATCTGAATCTGCTTTTAGATTTTTTCTACCACCTCACGTTTCCATGTTATGCACATAGAGACTGTAATGTTAAAGTAATGTTTATGAAGAGAAGCGGCTGCTGTGTTAAAGTATCCATATTTTTCGGCCAGAAGGAAATTTATCAGGCCCCAATCATGAATAATTTAAAATGTTTCATTGAGAAACAAGAAATCTGTGGATGATAGGAAAAAACTGAGGTCAGGTACGGATTCAGCACAAAAAACCCACAAGAATCAGATCTTAACGTTAAAAAAGTTTTTAAATAGTTATTTTTGTTGGCCTGTATAATTATTAAACGGATACTATTTAGTAAATAATTCCCAAACGTTCTGTAGCTTATGAAAGGACTGGAGTTTGAACTTTAAGATTCGGATAGCATAGGCTATTCGCGTCCCTGTCATTGAACGAATAATCTTTCATCTATGAAATTAGATTTCTTCATGTGAATACAAGCAAACAGCCACGCCATAATCAGGACGCATACATAGCCTTTAAACTAATAACTTAAACATCGTATTTGTCCATTTATTTAATTGGCTCTTTATTTAAATCAACATCACCATCAAATAAATTATTCACTGGAAGAGCATCACTAAATTGCAAAACAAAATTTTTACCTGATGTAAAGTTGTTTAGCACTGTAATAATCATTAAACCTGAATAAAACTTGAGGAAATGAATTGCACATAAAGCTTTCAAATAACACTGTTGGAGCGCATATAATGCAAGAGTTGTCATCATGGCATTCTAAAAGACTGCCTCAATCCAAAAAATACGAGGGGCGTTCAAATTTCATCTGGACTTTATTTTTTTTGTAAATTTCATTGTTGCAAAAATGTTGGGATGGCAACTAACGCCTGTAATGCAAATGCAGCACCACTCATCCGATTGCCATGACAACCGATTGTTTGTTTAAACAAAACGGAGGACAGTGATGTATCGACCAAAGTGGAACAACGAATAATCATCGAGTTTCTCCACAACAAAGGTGTGAAAGCATCTAAAATTCATCAGAGACTTCAAAGACAGTGCACCGAGTCATGTTTGTCTCGATTATCTGTCTTTGCTTGGTGCCAAAAGTTTGAAGGAGTGCGAAAATCCGCCGGCAATGAACCTCGTAAGGCAAGGCCAGCAAATGCTGTCCATGATGGCATCATCGCAACGAACAAATGAGTTGATAAGGGACAACAGGCGGATTCATGTCCGAGAATTGGCGTCAATACTGAACATCAGCGCTAGCAGTGTGGAGACCATCGTCCACGATAAACAACTGAAGTTCAACAAGATCTGTGCCAGATGGGTCCCTAAGCAACTCTCCGAGGATCACAAAACCGCCCGGAAGGAAATCTGTTCCATGCTGCTGCAGCGATAGGACAGGGAAGGTGACAGCGTATTGTGGCCACCGACGAGACATGGATCCAACACCATACTCCTGAAAGCAAGCGTGCGAGCATGGAGTAGCGATTCACTGACTCGTCACGACCCAAGAAATTCAAGATGACACCGTTAGCAACAAAAGTGATGGCGAATGTTTTCTGGGATATTAAGGGTATTATTCGTGTCGATTTTCTGGAAGAACGTCAAAACATCAATGCACCCTATTACTGTGACATTTTGAGGACGTCCCTGAAGTTGGCACTAAGGTAAAAGCGACCTGGACTTCTTACCAGTGGTGTTTGTTTTCTGCAAGACAATGCCAGACCACACACAGCCAAACTGATTTTGGACACACTGATGGAACTCAAATGTGACATCTTACCACATCCTCCATAAGCCCGGATCTCTCCCCTTGCGACTATCACCTTTTTGGAAGATCATGTCATTTCGTTGAAAGTACATTACGGAAATGAATACCTAACGAAGGTGAAGGTAATTCATTGATTGGTTTTATGTCGATTGTGTCCAAAAAAATTTGGTTCCGCATAGACGAATAGGTGAAGTTTTGTCGAATTGGAAAAAACCGGGTGATCACGATTCTTTGTGTTAGAAGAGTACCTTTGTTTGCACCTGCCTTGAAGCTGAGAGTAGACATTTTGAACTCCTAGAGTAAAGAAATATTTCATTTGTTATTACTTATCTCTTTTTTTCTTACAGAGGGTTGTTAGGGATATATGATAACAAGTTACAGAGGGCCAGAAAAGGTGGAAAACCCCTTTCGCCACCATCGAGTGTGTTCAATCTGGTAACCGTGAATCGCTGCTATTGCCCTGCATCGGAGTTTGTGCTGCAGAAGGCTGGAACGCATAACACAAGATCAATTCGTAACCACTCCTGCTAACACGCTTTCCTCAAGATTTTCACCAACATGCACCCACATGGGTGGATTTACACTTTCGTGCACACTTTTTGACAAACTTTCAAGATTTGCACCGACATGCACCCACATAGGTGGATTTACACTTTCGTGCACACTTTTTGCAAAGACCCTCCACTGTTCACGGTCGTCTCTTTCCGAGGGCCCGTTTAAGTAAGCCAAAGCCACTAAAATCCATAGGCGATGCGTCCGGCGACTTGACGAGTATGTCGCTTAATGGAATGGATCGGATTCCGGTATCTTCTTGCATGCGTTCCAGGAACAAGCGAGTTGACGCGGTGGTGTGACTCGTCGCCTTGTCTCGGTACAGTAATACCTTGTTTATCTCTGTATCGTACAAATCAGGGATACCACGGGTCAATATAGGTGTTAGAACGCTAGTCTGAGAGTACATGGCGTTGATTTTGGCATTTGACTCAACTCTATGTAAAGTTATCTTGCCGTCGTAGCTGTATCCCACCATGATCATGGAAACTTTTGAAAATGTTTCCTTGCATTCGCGGTACCATTTTCTGAGGTCCTTAGAATCCCTTGGGCGGTAAAAAATGGCTCGGCTTTTAATGCAGTTGCTTAAACAAACATACGCCTCATCTACACACACTCACCAAATGTCATGGCACACCCCTCCAATCAGGTTCCCTGTCCGTGAGACAGATCTCGCTGCTTCCATTCTCGAAATGTAGATGCACAGGACTCCTTGATATCACACAGTCATTGTAAGCAAAACTAGCTGCAGAAATGGCAGCACGCCGAGAGCTATTCGCATTTGAACGGGGGATGATTGTTGGTGCCAGACGGATGGGTGCCCCAATATAAGATGTAGATAACATCCTGCAATTTTCCCGCACAACCGTTGCAAGGGTCTATCGAGAGTACACCCAACGAGGGGTTACAACCCATGTCGGACAGCGGACTGGCCGCTCACGCCTCATCGATGCCAGAGGTGTTCGCCGGGTCACCCGGCTTGCAAATGCTGACCGAAGGGCTACAACGGTTCAAATCACCATGCGGTACAACCAGGGACGTCCCATAACTGTGTCCGTGACAACAATTCGGCTAACCTTAGCAGCTGCAGGCTTTGGGAGCAAGAGGCCCCGACGGTTGCCACTCTTCACAGCTGCACGTCGTCGGCAACGCCTAGCCTGGGCTAACCAACATCGACATTGGACCGCTGAAGACTGGCGAAGGGTTGACTGGTCCGACGGTTTCAGCTCACGAAGCCACGGACCCTGCTTGTCAGGTGGGGACCACTCAGGCAGGTGGAGGCTCCATACTGGTCTGGGGTGTTTTCTCGTGGCATGCAATGGTTCCTTTGGTGCATCTGACATCCACTCTGCGTGGTAGTTCCTACGTCGATCTGCTTGGGGACCACCTGCACCCCTTCCTGAACTGATTTAACCCCGTTGGCGACGGCATCTTCTGGCAAGATAATGCGCCTCCGCACTCGGCCCTTGTGACACGACAGTGGCTAGAGGACATGCTACCGACTTCAGGATAATGATTTGGCCTCCACGTTCCCCAGATTGCAATCTCACTGAATTTTTGTGGAACGTCATCGAACGATCTGTCAGGTCGTCAGCAACACAAATGCATGGAGGCGGCATGGCTTGACAATGCCTGTGGATGTGTTCCGGGGACTGGTAGACTCTCTTCCACAACACGTTATTAGCCAGGTGTGCCATGACTTTTGGTGAGTGAGTGTATATCCGTTGACGAGAGCCCGAACTTTCCGGACTACGTCAGGAGTAGGGCTAGTGGTGGTCTCGGATTGGGCTGCTTTTTACCCTTAGGAATGGCGCCCCTTCTTGCCAATGTTATTTAGTACAACACTTGGTAGCCCTTTCTTGGAAATTACGAAGCCTCGCTTCTTGCATGCTTTCATAATTTCGAAATAGCTGAATTTGACGTCGGAAATATGTAGCTTTTCCAATATCTGTCAATTTTAGGTAGCATAACTCAATGTTTTTAGCTCGCTGTTCGAATACTAACTACTTTAATACTTGCCCTAATAATATTCCATGTGATAACTCACGTGAAATGATCGTGCGCGCCTCATTTAAATGTGCTAATTGTTACTATAGATCCCTACAACCCTCTGTAGATTTTGTGTTTATAATATTTTTCCCGTTTTAAATTTTATTTTTTCGCTTGGTGAACTTGGTGACTTTCCCCTTCTTGGTCGTTGATTGGTCACTTGGAGTTTTTGGCATCGGCTCAGGTGACGCAGCAGGTGATCAAGGGAGAAGGGCAAGAGAGAGAGAGAGAGAGAGGAGGTTTTAACGCGATCAGACGAGCGCACTAACCACCGATCGTGTTCATTATCTGGCCGATCACTGACATGATAATTCCGAAGGGTTTCAACCTCCCTGTTCCCGTTCTTCTTCTCCTCCTCGATCGGATTGAATTTCTGGCGACTGGAATGGTTTCGGCGGGGTCGTCTCCACATTCGTGGGTGTCGCTTTGTCTGGCTCACCTTCTTGCTGAGGCTCCATTGAGCGAGTCAAAATGATAATGAGAAAAGTGGCCGTTTAAAAAAAACAAGGCTAACTCCTTGCAGAGGAAGGGGGCCAGCCAATTTGTGGCTATTTCGGCTCGGTTTTCTCCGGGTGCTTAGTCAGCCGGGGCAACTCTTGAGGATGCACGTCTATTGCGGATGACATAAGTTGCTCAATCACTCTTTTAAAGTTAATTCGTTTGATTGCAGGAAGCGAGCAACATAAAGAAGATATGGAAAGCGCTCAACACAATCGTATCAACAAGCACAAGCATTCAAAACAAATCGCCTAGTGCAGTCTAATTGAAAAGAAAGATTAGTACAAAAGATAAAAATGTACATAATGAAAAAAAAAAAGAAGACAAGAGGAAGCGAAGAACCTTGATGTGTGCTGGCCTAAATCGATAAGTTTGTTTTTTTTAAAAAAAATAGTTCAAAGTTGAATACTCGAAATTATCTCGAAGTTTGGAAAAGAAGCGCAAAACAAAGACAGCGGCTTCTATCGACTTGATCGGCCGATGGAAATCGCATGAAGAATTAAATAATAAAAAAATGATTAATTGTAAAATGTGTTTCTGTTGAGTGATGAACATTAATCAGAGCTTAAGCCTTGCACGTGTTTACCTTATTTTGAATTCAGATAAAGCTTTCCATAGCAATTTATGAGAATTATGCCTGTCCCATTTTGCTGTTTTGCATGTGTTTT